>WBMY01005592.1:918957-951514 GCA_013397315.1 Donacobius atricapilla | reverse complement strand
TTTTTTTTTTTTTGGCAAGCAGGATGCAATTACTGAAGTCTTAAAGTATTTAGAAGTGGAGGTGCTGTAGCCCATAGCTGTGGGATGATGTTTGCCTTTCATCATCTTATAGCCGATGGAGGAAAGGCAGTCCAGGGCCAAATTCTGGGCTTAATTAGGGTCCAGTTAACAAGTTACCAGAAGATAGAGCATCCCTGACCTCAGTCAGATGTCTTCTTTCTGAGTTCAGCATTGAGATGGAAGCACTTGATGAGGATTTGTCTTTATGGGAGAATTCTGGTATTCCAATACACTGTACAATTCAGTCAGGGATCATATCCTGAAACAAATAGCAAACAAACTTTCCAGGTCTTACCGGTAATGAGTAGGATTTAGTGAGGTATTAGTGAGGATGACTTTTCAGTCATCTTGTGGCCTAATAAGAATTTTGACTCATTCTTTTTGCCACTTACAACCTGGTCTAAATGGAGAGTTGATTCTCCCTTGTGGGAATTTCAACCTCCCTGTGTTTCTTCCCACCTAAATTATTCTGTGGTTCTATCAACATTTATAAAATATAAAAGCTTTACTCAAGGCCATCCTCAGAAGTAGAGGAATCAGCTCAAATTGGGAAACTGTATATGGTCTTCCGCATCTATTATCATCCCTCTGCCTCCATTCCTGCCCTTTCAGGTGCTCCTGCTATTTCTAGCAGATTGCCTTATTCTGCTGCATTTATTAGCTTTAAAAAAAGTCTTAACTATATAGTGTTTCTTCCTCCAGGAAAGAGAAAAATTAGTTGAAGGTACCCTCAAACAATGCCATGTTTCTCCTAGCAAACTTACTTGTCTCTCTCTGGAGACTCACTGCATGAAGCAATTAAGTCTTAATGTATTTCATTCAGTGTGATGGTATCTCCTCTGTAGACGCCAGTCTGTGGAGAAGCAAAATGTTGAGTTCCTTGGCAACCTCGTGTTCATACAGATCAGTTGTATAATTATGTGTGTCAGTTGCAATTAAAAGAACATTCTCAGCCCATGACATTGCAGTACAGATGACTGCCTCACAACGATGCTTCAATTGCTTGCTGACAGCAATGGAGGCTTTTTTAATGTATGTTTACACACAGAATGTGAGCAGGCATTCAGTCCTCAGAAGCAACAAAGATCTTTCCAGTTTTTGTAAAGGGATACAAGGAATCCGATTTCTTGGTGAATAATGTCGTTTCAAAGAAACCATTGCGTTTTCTTATTCTTTTATTTGAGGAGGCACCAGCTTGTGCTTGTGGGGAGCTGAATGTAGTGTCAGGGACTTGTAAGAAAGGTGATGCAAATACAAATATCCTAGAAGCACTTAAGAGAACACTGTTATGATGCTCTATTCCTTTGAAACACATTTGGTTTCATCTATGTGTCCCAAGCTTTTCCTTCCTTTGTTTGTGTGGAATCTGATCAGCTGCAGAGCATCCCCCTGGTGCCCCAACTCCCCTAATCTTCCAGGGCAGCTGAGAGCAGATGCTGCTTTATTAAAGTACTTGCTTTCCACACAGGTGCCCATGTGCTTCCCAAACCACAGTTCATTCCAGCTCTGGAAGTGAGCACTAATCCGTCCCAGAAGTATGTATTGTTTCAATGTCAGTGTCGAAACGTGCTAGAGAATGTTTTTTTTCTTTTACAAACAAAATCCAGACCCCAAACAAACCCTAATGGCAGTCTTTGCGGTTGGGCTCCTTCTCCAGCAGAACAAGTGACAACTTGACACATTCTGCTCAAGACACACAAGCACTGTCTCGGCCAACACCACATTCCAGCTGGGCCTTTTCACCCTCTCCATAGTCTCTTGCTGTTAGTGTTGTCTTTGGATCTGGTTATTCCTTTGTGGACAGGGAGTTTTGCAAGTGTGAGATCTTCAGATGGCTGAGCTTCTCCATCATGCAGTCTTTCTGCTGGCGCAGTGAGGAATGTAAAGTCAGCAGCTGCATGTTGGCTTTCAAGGAGCGAGGATGCAGTATGACCCTTCTTTGTAACCTAGTATTTGGCTGTGCCAAGGTGTCATGTTCACTCAAGGTGTGCTTCACTCTGAAACGTTTTGGATACTCTCCTGGCCAATAAGACCCATGTTTGAGGAGACTGATACAATAAATGGCTTTTTTAACCTTGTTATGTACACAGAAGTGAATGGTAAATAGTGCCTTTTTGTCAAATCCTTGCATCTCTGCCTGTGAACCTGTGAACTGTTGACAGAGAGATGCCCCTGGTGATGTGAGACACAGTGAGCTGGATGAAGATGGCACTGTGTAGCCCTAGGAGGGACCTGGAAGGATATTCCATTAAAGCATGTGAGGGATTCAAATGCTATAGGAAGGGGGTGGGCAGCGGGGAGGCAAGGCACCAGCTGCTGTTCCTGAAGAGACATCTTTCCCCAGCAGTTGGGGGAACGCTGTACTGACCCAAAGTGAAATTAGTGGTTGTATCAATTAAACCATTCCATTGGTGTATTCACCCACATGCGTTTACCTGGCTCCGTGTCAGGACTGTATAAGCAGGAAGACACAGCAGACAGCCTCAAAGCTGGCGCTTGCGAAGAGCGGCTATCAGCAACTCTTGATTTCTCTCATTTCAACATGTTACGAGCTTAAAGCCAAAACCGGTGTGACTAATCCTGTCTCGGAAGTGCAGTTGCTGTGGTTATACAACCAGAAACTTTGCAGGCGTTTCCTTCGATTGCGCAGTCTCTGCTCCCATCTCCCCCCTCAGCGTGTGCTCTTGGCACTGCAGGTTTCAGAGGCGTCTGCCAGAGAGGTACAAGCTTAGCTCTTACTTTAAACAGACAAGTTAGTGCCTTTCTCTGAATTTTGAGGAAATAGACACTGATTATTTTGGGGTGTACAGAAGATATATCTACTTCAATGTATGTACTGTAAATTTCTAATTTATCACTGTAAAAAAACCAAAACAACTTTGCTATTTAATTTTTATATCAAAATAAAACTTTAACCTCTGTGGGTAACTAAAAAATTCCTGGCAGCCTTCACATTTTTGGTGAGTTTTTTTCTTAAATAGGCTTCAGCATGGTTGGAAGTGCTTTTTTTCCCCTGAAAGAAGAAGGACTGAAATGCTCATGCTGTGGTGAAAGGATGGTTTGAATGGGTTAATCCAGCATGGTTTGGATCCAACAACTGAGAACAAGACATTGTTGGGCAACAGTGAAAGTATGTTCATGTTTCTGCACATGGGGTGGACAGAAACCCTTTCAAAGACAGCGCACAAGTTCTGGGTGCTGGCTGGGGCTGCAGCTGGAGCTTTGGTGTTGTGGGAGCATGTCCTCAAATCCCAGCTGGAAGACAATACAGTAACATGGCCCGCTGCTGCTCTAGCACTGCTGTGATGTGGCTTCTGAGAAGACCAGCACCTCCTGTAAGGCTCTTTCAGGTGTTATGGAATATGTACATCCAAAGCGTGAGCATTCAGATCCGGAGCATGTGGTAGAGGAGAGCAGCATCACCACCAGTCTGTTCAGTGTATGGGAACTACTAGTGGCTTTTGGAAGGGGAAAATCCTAATCCTAGTAACCTGCTTGAAATGAGTTCATTCCTATAGGTGATTTCAGTGATTTCAACCCTTCAAAGGACAGATTCAATTGAATGTCTACATTTTCTAGCAATGGTTTTCTAAAAACTTAAGCTTAATGAAAGCTCTACTTTTCATTTCTGTTTGTCATTTCTGTTCACAGTTGTGATGTATGGGGAACAGCAAGGAGTTGCTTTTTGTGTGCATCCTTCACCAGTTTCTTTTGACACTGATAGAACAGTATGCAATTTTAATTATTTAAATCCACTTAATGGTCTCCATCATGAAACAATCTGTGTGTGGGATTATTTAATTAGCAGAATCTTATTCTAATAAGAACCTAAATCACACTAGAGTGGATACTAGTGAGGGTGTGCGATAAAAAAGAGTAGCAACTATCACCTGTGTATCTGTAGCTAATCAAGTTTTGAAGAGCAGCATCTAAAACTGGTAATTATGAGTGATTTGCTCATGCCTTTGGCAGCTCATCATTGTAATGTTCTCAGGCTGGTGATTAATGCGATCTCTCAAACTTATCCTAATGAGTCTTTAATAAAGGTACTGTTAACTGTGACAAACATAGAAGAGCTTCTGGGGGAAGGAGCAGGATCTTTCTCTTGTTCATACACCTGAAAACCTCAGGTGTGGCATTTAAGAAGGTGTTGGCTGCTCCAGGTCTCTCTCACGGGTGCTTGCCTTCACACAGATCTCTAATTGGGTGTCTCAGAGCATCACCTATGAAATGATAGTGGATTGTGGAGTGGCTCTGAATGGTGATCAAGCTCCCCAAGTCACGGAGATGACAAATCCACTCAGGTTTGCCTGTTGAGGGAAGTATGTATCTGTATGCAATGCTCACAAAAAAAATACCCTTTATGATGACTTTTTGTGGTTGTTTTGATATTTAGGCTTGGGGTTTTTTACTTGGTTGATATTGTCTTTTTTTTTTTTTAAGTTGTCTTTAAAGAAATCAAATGTTGAAGAGTTTGTAGAGAAAGAGGCCAGAGTTGTGCTGCCAGCAATCAGGAGCAGCCTAAGCTCCAGTAATGTGAAAATACAGTATGACCAAGTTCTTGGCTTCAGTGGTGGTTTCCACCACACCTCCTCCATCCTCAGCCACTCATTCCCACAACGGTGCCACATTTCAGCTCCTCCTTCACTTTGCCAGCACAACTACTTGTGGTATGGTGCAGACATCATCTTGTGGAGCTGCTTCCCAAGCCCTCTTGCACCACCTTCCCCATCAGGCCAGAGCTGTGTCTACCTATGAGGCTGTAGGAATGGGAGAGAGCAAAGTGACAACTGCCTGAGTGCTTCCAGCTTCCCCAGCCTCAACTAAAATAGCAGAGCCTTCAGTAGGGCTGTTGGTGTCTCCCTAATTCGTTAACTGGGATGACTGAGTCCAGATGTGAACTGCTCACCTATAGGTGAATGCCCCATTACGCACCCCATTGCAGCTGTGTTGCTGATGGTCCATAGTGCCCTTTTCAGCATGCTTGGACTAATTGGCTCATAATATAGTCCAGGAGTTTGCAGCCTCTTTCTCAATCCAGGACAGCTTAACTGGACTACCAGACTCTGGTGTAACTTGGGTACTGAGCAAAGCATCTCTGCGTGCTTGCAAAGCCAATGCCAGCTGCAACAGAAATGAGGCAGAGCATGGTCCTGGCTGGAGCAGAGTTGTGCCATCCTGCTGCACCTCACTGAGAGGAATGGGTGAGAGGGTGGGTGCAGGTCAGGCAGCTCTCAGCTAATGCTGAGCTGGTGCAATAGATCCCATATCACTATTTCCTGCAGCTGGGAAATTATTTCTGACCAGAGGTCCTGGACATCCTGGCAGACTCCAGCTGCTGTAACAGCTCTGTGTTGTTAGCAACCAGATGTTTTGTTTTGTGCTCTGGGAACAGCCTACCAAACAGTCACCACGGGGCTGGAAGAGCACAAAGGTGGCTTAGAGGGGAGCAGCAGCAAATGAGGACTCACATGCTAAGGTATCACCAAGAAACTGTTGGGGTTTTTTTCTAGTTTTTTCAGAGAGCAGGGACATCCTGTGTGCCAGATGTTAGGTACAACAGCAGAGAAAACAGGTTAAATGCCAAAGACAAATACTATTGCACCAGAAAGTTTACTGTAATTTGTAACTTTGAGTTTGTTGATGTGTTTCCTTCCAGAAGGGAAAGTGCTTATCAATTAAATCTACTTGGAGGGCTCAGAAAATGGATGCTTTACTTAAAGCAAATTAAGTCCATTGTCCATTTTTAAATTGGAGGTTTAAAACATTAAAGATAACCAAAACAAAACCCCCAAACAATTACCCATGGCTTGTCAATAGACTGGCAATATAAATATCTTCATCTTATATTTCCATCAGCATTTAGCTAGCTTCCTGTCTGTTTTTTCATTTCCTGAGCTTACTTTGAGGAAGGGAATAACATCCGTCTTGCAAAATAGATGCAAAACATTCAGCAGACTGCTTCTACCTCTACAATGTTAAATTTTAAAATAGTACTATGCAGATAAACAGCCTGACAGTAAATGTTTTAATGGATGAAGTGTTTTCTTCCAAAGCAGCTCCGGGGCACTCTCACTCAAGTACTTGGTAAGGGGTGATAAGCAGAGTGCCATGGAAAAGCAGAAATTCGGTTTTTGGGGGATTTTTCTTGCATTTGAAGCCCTTCTGCCTTGCAGCAAGGAATGGCTGACATCTAGCGGCAGCTGCGCCCTGGCCCCAACTGCTCGAAGCCTCTTCCAGCCCTGCCCTCCACTCATGTCAGAAAGCAGAGCAGGTACCTCGGCTACTCATGATGAAGGCTTTGTCCAGCAGCACATTCTACCAGCTCCGGGCTATATATTATGGTTTGTACCAAGTGCATCAGCTAAGAAAATCACAAGCGCATCCACTGTTTAATGAATTGAAAGACGTTAGGTTAGATATTAGGAAGAAATTCTTTATTGTGGTGGGTGGTAGGGCTCCAGAAGAACTTGCCCAGAGGAGTTGTGGCTGCCTCAGCTGTGGCAGTGTATAAGGCCAGGCTGGATGGGTCTTGAAGCAACTTGGTCTAGTGGAAGGTGTCCCTGCCCATGGCACGGGGAGTGGAACTAGATGGTCTTTAAGGTTCCTTCAAACTCAAACCATCAATGATTCTGTGATTCTTTTAATCTCTCCTTGTTCAGCCCTGGCCTCAAGGCTGGCATGATTACAGAAGGGTTGATAACGGTGCTCATGGAAAAGAAAAACAGACCTGGTAAAGTAGCGTGGCAAAAGGACCAATGGGGCATTGTCCCTTGCTGTGGTGAGGAAAGCTGCTCTTAGCAGAAGCCAGCAGCACATATAGTCCAAAAAGTTTATTTGGAAGACTTAATCTCTTCCTTGGCCTCACACTAGTTATGTTTATAAGAAGAAGACCTGGGGGACCACAGCAGAAAAGAAAGCCTCCAGCCTGGGCTGACAGCCTTGCTTCTTTCTGCTGCCATTTGGCAGTGTTGGGAACGGCTGTCAGCCCCAGGAAGAAAGCATAAAGCATTTGTAGAGTCACGCACCAGAGACCCACAATACAACTGTACATCTTGAAAGGAGGGGTGCAGGAGAGGCCTGGAGATGGGGAAGAGGCTTCTCAAAACAGGAGGATATATATATATATATATATGTGTGTGTGTGTGTGTGTATCTCACCGAAAAAAATCAGCAGAAGAGCCCCCAGCATATGAAAGTTATGACAAAAAATAATACTATTCCACTCACAAAACAATCATGTTGCTACAGCTGTGGCCTGAGCAGAGCCAAAAGAAATGAGGAGCCAACCATACCTCCCCAGAGAATGCTTTTATAACCAAAGCAGGGAAAGGGGCAGACCTTATTCTGAGACACCCGTAATTCACCCTGACAGCGTCGGCAAAGCCAGCCGTCCGTTTGTCATGGGATGAGCTTGGTTTCACTTTTGCGAGCTTTCCAAGTCCCTCCCTCTAGAGAGCAGCGTCTGCTTCTGCCGGAGCCCTGCCACCTTCGGGATGCACCGGGACACTGCACAGGGCCTCCTCCATTCTTCCCCCTTTTCTCAGAATATCAGGGGCTTTTTACATATTTTGGCTGTGAAAAGTTAAATCTGAGAGACACAGCCACCAGCCCAGTCCTCCTCTTTTGAGTGGCCTTTCCAGTAGCTGCTCTCTGCAGCCCCATGACTCCCTCTCTCAGCCTGGACTCCCATCAGGAGTTTGCAGCCTTCTACTGAGCTGCTGTCTCATCTCCCAGAGGGATTGACCCAGCCATGGTGAACTAAGAGAGAGTAGGATTCAGGAGCTGCATGGCTATTGAGACATGAATGATAAGAGGAAATGGCCTTAAACTGCATCTCTGGAGGTTTAGATTGTATATTAGGAAAAAAATATCCAATTCCTCATTGTCAAGCCCTGAAGAAGCTTCCCAGGGTAGTGGTGGAGTCACCATCCCTGGAGGTATTTAAATGATGTGTAGAAGAACCTAACTAAACTCCAGGGAACAGAAGAAAGAATAAGAAGTCTGAGAATCTGTGGGTCCAAAGAGGCACACAGAGTAGGGTAAGCAGTAGAAGAATGCCCATGTGAATAGATTCACAGCAAAAATTAAACCTGACACTTTGCATCCCATTCCCTATTGCACCTGTTGGCTCATCATCTCACACCTAAGGAAGGAATCAGAATTGTTCCACAAGAGGAGGTGAAGAATTGGCCTTATTTAAAAATGAGTTCTGCAAAGTGCTTTTTCCATCTAGCTTCTCTAGTTCCTCTATGAATCTGCACACAAATTTGACTAAGAGTGTTTTTTAACTGAAGCAGACACACAGAGACAGCCCTTAGAATCTCCTTTCTCAAGGACTGTAAAGCAAACTGGGCCTGAGCCCTGTGGGGCAGAGGCAGGAGGAAGATACCAGAGAGAGGAAAGAAGAACAGCAGAGAAGGAGAGCCCCAAGGTGCCCCAGAGGGTGGGCATATGTCTGTCCCAGGCCAGCCGTGGCTGCTCAGCACTCCCACAGGGCTGCCAGCAAAGGGGCAGCATGTGACATCCCCCAGGCTGCAGGGTGTTTTAGCTAATCTGGGAACCACTGCACAAAGCAGATGGGGCTGCACCCAGGTCTTGGAAGAGCTGAAGGCTCAGTAGCTGCCAGCAGGGCAAAAAACCAAGAACAAAAGACTTTCAGTGAATGCAGCCGTTTACCAAGTGAATGTCTGTGCACAGCTGATCAGAAAATCATGAAATCCTTTGGATTAGAAGAGACCTTTAAGAGCATCAAGACCAACTATGAGCCTAACACCGTTTATCCTTTTTTTATGGCTTAATGTTCTAATGTGTTCTCCCGTTAACAAGAACACTTAAAGCTGGCAAAATTAGCATTGCATCTTAATCTGATACTGATGTAGAGGAATTGCCAATTTCAAGCCTCTATCTCAGGTTCCTCTTTGATACTTTACCTAAAATCTTCTGAGAGTGAGGGGAAGTGGTTTTGGCTGTGACTAGAATGTATAAATTAAATTCTCTGTGGGCTACCTTGGTTCTGGGAGCTCTACCTGCAATTCAGTAGGACCCTGTGAATCCAGCTTTCCATAGTTATCATTTATGATGGAAAAGAAGAATCCCTTTCTGTGTCCACTTTGTAAAGAAAAGAGAGGAAAGAGTGAGAGAGAGAGAGAAAGAGAGAGAGAGAGAGAGAGAGAGAGAGAGAGAGAGAGAGAGAGAGAGAGAGAGAGAGAGAGAGAGAGAGAGAGAGAGAGAGAGAGAGAGAGAGAGAGAGAGAGAGAGAGAGAGAGAGAGAGAGAGAGAGAGAAAGAAAGAGAGAGAAAAAGAGAGAAAGGGAGAAAGAAAGGCGAAAGAAAGAGAGAGAGAGAGAAAGAAAGAGGGAAAGAGAGAGAGAGAGAAAGAAAGGAAGAAAGAGAGAAAGAAAGAAAGAAAGAAAGAGCAAGCTAGCTTTCAGGAACAACAATTAATGCTGAAAACATTGGAAGAGGCCTTTCCGTAGCACAAGTGTATGGCAACACTATGCAAATCCTATTTCTTCTTGAAATGGGAACACGAGGACAAAAATATTCATTTCTGTCAATTCACCTAAAAATTCCAAGTGCATTATTTTTTAAAAATTATTCTACATAATGTGAATATGGCTTTAACCGGATCAACTATGTTGACAACTTTGCTGAACAACTTCGGTGCATCAGCGGGAAAAAAAACGGATTTCTCTTCAATTTTCTTCAAAATCTTCACATTTTGACTTTTGATTCGAAGTATTTCAACCTAAATTTTGTAGCAATAAATACAATTTGATTGATTACTCACAAAATATTGACTCTGAAATGAAGTGTTTGCTCAGTGATCAGTCTCAGAGCACTGAAATCATGGAGGGGGGTGGAGCATGTTTACTCACTTGATGGATGCCAGACTGGCAAGCAGGAGGAAGGCCTCAATAAATCATTTCTGACGTTAACCTTGCAGAAACAAATTCCCAAGAGTATTTGTGTTAGTTCTGCTGCTGGTGCTTGTGCAAACACTGCTGGACAGAATTCACATCGCTATCTTTCTGTGACTAGTTTTGGAAACAAAAGTTCCTCATTGGCATTCCAGACAAAGTCAATGGAACAGGCAAGGATGAAGGAAAATGCACTTCGTTTATTCAAACAACAGTTAGTGTGTCATTGGGAATATGCATAAAACATTCATATCAGATTTTGGACTTGATAAAAAAAAAGAAGAAAGCATGCCCTGGGCTAAGCGACAAAACATCACTTTTATTTGTGTAAACAAGCAGAATGTTCCAGATACTCAGTATCTGTCATCTGTAATTTTTGTATGTGTTATTTTTAGTGTAAACTTTATGTATGCCACAAAATTTTCTTTGAATTTATGTTTTTGCACAGTGATTATAACACTGAGATAGTACAGTACCTTCTTGGTCTATCACGAGAAATAGTTGGGAATGGAAACCTTTGTTTCTGGGGACAGGCACAGTAAGTTGGTAAGTAGCAAGTGCAGGGTGCATATGTATGTGTGTGTGTATATATATGTATACATGTATATTTGTGTTTTTAATTTAAAGTTCCTCTAACGATAGCCTTGCGCAGAATTGCCATATCCTCTTCAAAGACACCAAAGCTCTAACTGCAAAAGCTGTAGCAGAGCCTCATTCTGCAGGGATAGGGACCTGCTTGCTTTAGTGCCAGCGGGAACTGTGGCTGAGCAACACTGCCTGAGGTCTGCCAGCACACAGGGGTGCCACACCACCACCACAGACAAATGGCTGGGACCTGATATCCCACCAGTGTCCCACCAGTGCCAGAGATGGACTTTTATGTGCCCTTTCTAAACAGAAAGTCTTTTCCAACAGCGAGGCCTGAGAACTCATTTTTAGGTCCTGAAGACCAGCAGAATGCTTCCCAGACTTTGGATGTTCTGGAGATCCACCATGGAGCTCAGCCATTCCTATTTTCCACTTTTGTTGAGAAAAAATAAGATAGTTGTGCCTCTCCTACTAAATTAAGTAGGAGGCCCTGAGCTCCTTTGGGGGGCAGGACTTTTGCCCTGTTCACTGCTTGTGGAAGGCTGTGGTTTGGAGTCTCCCAGAATGTGATGTGGGTGGGCTGCTCAGGCCCAGGTGGTGATGGGGAGCTGTCCATAGGGCTGAGGATATTCCTGCTGTGCTAGCACCGCTCTCTCCCCATGCTCCTGCGTGGCCCTTCCAGACACAGCCCACACACCAGTCCATCACCCAGGGTTTCTGCCTTCTGGGCCACTTACCCGTGGATGGAGAAGGGTATCCCAAAGCAGCAAAAGCCTTCCAACCAGGGTTGTCCAGCTACTGCACTCTACAGAGCTAAATAACACCAGCCTGCCCAGTCTGAGACGGATCTTTCCACCAGACATGTTGCAAAGCCAGGGAAAGCTTTATTTCCCTGTAAGCCCTGATATCACTTCCTTGGAGTAAGAGGTAAAAAACATCTCTGACCTTAGCAGGGCTCTCAGTGAACTGCTACATTCATTAATAATAAACTACCACACTTTCCTGAATGCTCCTGTAACTTTTACCACATGTTAAGCCCCCCAGCAAGGATTTGGTTCTCATGGGTCCTTTTTCCACAAAGATAGATTGAAATTCTGCCTTTGACAAATTAGCAGAAAAACTTTCCTGGTGTTTTTTTTAACAGGTGGTTCTTCCCACATCATCAGACTCAAAGTCCCTGGGAAATATGTTATTTTTACTTGGCAGAAAGGTGAAAAAAACTGACTGAAATGTGAGAAACCAGCATGTGGGCTCAACAGACCTCACTGCCCACTAACCTGCCATCACTCATTCATCGAGGCAGTTGCAGTGCAAGGGAAAGGAGTGATTCTTTTTCCCCTTCTGGGAACACCAGTCTGGAGAAAACAACCCCTGTAAGTACAGACTCACCGTTCAGCAGCAGAGCCAGGGCGGCCCCATGCCATCAACCACCACTGGCCTCTCTCCAGTATGTCCCTGCACTGGGAATGAGAAAAAGGCCACAAAGATGATGCAGAAAACTGGAGCACCTCTCCTGTAAGGAAAGGCTGAGTGTGCTTGGACTGTTCTGCCTGGAGATGAGAAGGCTCACGTGGAATCTTATCACTGTAGATAAATACCTGGAGAGAAGGTGCAAAGAGGGTGGATGGACCCAGGTTCTTTCCAGTGGTGCCCAATGCCAGGACCAGAGGTCCTGGACATAAACTGAAACACTGGAAGTGTCACTGGAATATCAGGAAACACTTTTTAAAATTTTTTTCTTACTCTGAACAAAACCAGAGACCAAACTCCAGAAGAGATTGCCTATAGGTGCTGTAGACTCTTCATACTTGGAGACAGTCAAAATCCAGTGGGACGTGGTCCTGGGTAACTGTTTACAGATGTCCCTGCTTGGGCAGGGGGGTTGGATGAGATGATATCCAGAGATTTCTTCCAGCCTCGACCATTCTGTGAGTCTGTAACAGCTGCCAAAGACAAGCTTGCAGCTCTGACACTAGGAGAAATCTTCCATTTCCACCTTGAAAACTGAATTTCCCTGTGATGCACACAGGACATCTCCTTATTTCCAGGTCAATTTTCCCTCCACCCTGCTGATAGAGAGCACACTCACCAAATCAGAGTGCAAGAGCTGCAAATTCTAGAGGAGCTTCTCATTCCTGAACAGCCCCTTTCCTTTGGTGGACACAGACTGCTTCAATCCCATGTGTAACCTTCACCATGCCTGCAAAAGGAAGTATAGGAAAACAAGTCTGCCATCAGCAGCAGCCTGAATCGTGTCTTCAAATCTGTGGGGATCTGAAAACTGAAAATAGGAACAAACCTTGTGTTCCAGTTGGCATCCATCATGATCCTTTTGCCTTTACATTAGTCCAAGAATGAGGAATAATGAACCTATTCTGCTGTCAGTTTAGCTGTGCATAAGCAGTGTTGTTCTACAGGCAGGAACACAGCAACCTTATCCTGTCCCCTCTATAGAGGGAACCAAGAGCTGCATTTCTCCAAGTTCTAGGGTGCCCAGACTTTTATTAAATGCTGTAAATGTTCTGTTTGATGGATTGTGTAGGAAGCTTTTCTGTTGAAACAACTGAAGAGGTTGCCCCTAAGGAGTGAAAGGACAGCCTTATCCCAAGGCACAGGCCTGAACACTTGGAAGGAGGAAAGAATTTGTCCAATAAAGTAAGAATGCCTGGAATTTAACCTTGTTTCAGGGTATGCAAATGGGGTCTGCCTGCAGAGAGGGACTGCTCAGAGTTGCCATCCTCTCACCCTCTCTGCTTTCTGTATTCAGCTCCAGACACCCTTTGCTTAGAAGTAAAAATACTTAGGTATAAGTTCTGATATGTAAAGGACACTTCTAAGTCTTAAAAATTATCACAAAAATTATTGAAGGATGTTTTCATTCCTCCCAACACTGCTAAAAGAAAATGGTATTTGAGGAACAGGCATTTCTGACATCTCTTGATTCAGGGTACTAATTCTTTGGGGCTATTTTCTCCTGGTTTAACTAAAAGGTCTGAGCATATTGTAGATTTGTTCTGCTAATTCCCTGCCCAAGGCACACAGGAGCTCACTTGGCTGCTAGTCAATTGTGCTTGGCTCTAAAACCTGTCCACTCCCCTGATGGCTGGGACCACCTGATGTAGGAGTTGACATTTCTTCATCTACCTGTACTGTTCCAGCAGCACAAATACATCCCCTGCCTTGGCTCTGGGCAGATAAGGGGCTTTTGATAAGGGGACTGGCGTGTCAGCTGCACATGATGCGCTTCAGCAAGCTGCTGTGCGCACAACCCTCTTGTTTTATTTGCATTCTGCTCTCAGTGGTGTGAATTGTGCCTCAGCTAGTTCTTCCATTTGCTGGCATTTTCACAATGCCCCTATGAAAGCTTGTTCCCAAGCCATTCTTAGTCCCTTTTGCTCTCATACTTTTTAACTATGGTACTTTTTGCAGTTTCTGAGTCTTTAGGGAGAAGGTTCTGAGGCACCTCCTTAGCAGGGCCGCTCTACACAGACACACAAAAGGAGATGCTTTACAAGTTATTCAGGCCTGTGACAATCTGTGACACGAAGACTTCCACAGACCTTCCCAGCTGGGGATTCCAAAGGTGCCGCTGCCTTCTCTTCTTTGCAACTGAGGATCTGCCCGTATTGCTCATCTCCTGCCAATACACGGCTGTCAACTTTTGTACTGGTTCAAAATTTGCCACCTCCAGCCCTCTTCCTATGCCTCCTCAGGTCTTGTAGATCTTTCATAACCTTAACTCTACTGTATATTGGCAAAGATTTGTGACCTTCACCTGTAGTCAATCATTACCCATGGTCTAATTGGTCTCTTTCCCCCTGCAGCGCCTTCCTCCCACTGTCATTGGCTGTAAATGATTTACCCTGCACTTGCAGAGCACTGAGTATCCCTCGAGGCAGGCACAGCTCACTCACAGTTCTGCTTTGGTTTAGACTTCTCAGTTTTCTGGTATCTCATGTAGATCTCTTTGCCCTTGGTTCCACCAGCATTCACCCCTTACTTTCAGTACAGCAGGCTGCTTTGGAAAGGTTCTGGACATAAAGTTTGAATTCGCATTTTACACTTTACTTAGAAGTGCAAAATGGGCAGTAGCTTGTGTGGATGGAACAGTGTAGATCATTGGCATGCAGTTTTGGGAGTATGCCTCATGTAGAATCATAGGATCTTAGAATCATTCTATTTGGAAAGACCTTTAAGATCCTCAGGCCCAACCATTAAACCAGCACTGCCAGGTCATTAAACCATGTCTCTAAGCACCACATTTACACTTTTGAAATAACTCCAGGAATGGTGATTCCACCACTTCCCTGGACAGCCTTTTCCAGTGCTTGAAACTCTTGCAGTGAAGATATTTTCCCTCATATCCAATATAAAACCTTCATATAACAACCTGAGATCATTTCTGCTTGTCCTATCACTTGTTACCTGGGAGAAGGGACTGACCCTCACCTGGCTGCAGTCTCCTTTCAGGTGGCTGTAGAGAGTAAAAGGGTCCTCTCTCCCCCTCCTTTTCTCCAGGATAAACACCCCCAGTTCCCTCAGCCACTCCTCACCAGACTTGTACTCCAGATCCTTCCCCAGCTCTGTTGCCCTTCTCTGGACACGCTCCAGCCCCTCAATGTCTTTCTTGCAGTGAGGGGCCCAGAACTGAGCACAGGAGTCGAGGTGAGGCCTCAGCAGTGCTGAGTGCAGGGGGACAATCCCTGCCCTGCTCCTGCTGGCCACACCATGGCTGATCCAGGCCAGGATGTCATCGGCCTTCTTGGCCACCTGGGCACACCTTAGCTCATGTCCAGCTGCTGTGGACCAGCACCCCATATCCTTTTACACCAGGCAGCTTTCCAGCCACTCTTTCCAAAGCCAGTAGTGCTGCCTGGGGTTGTTGCGACCCAAACAGATCTATGGTAAGAAACACGACCAGGCCTAGAGAGAATGTCCTGTATCTCTGTCCATGACTCATGTGCAGCTCTTAATCTAGCTGTCAGACTAAAGATGAGAGATTTAGATTAGATATTAGGAAGAAGTTCTTTACTTGGAGTGTAGTGAGACACTGGCACAAGCTGCCCAGAGAAGCTGTGGATGCTCCATCCCTGGAAGTGTTCAAGGCCAGGCTGGATGAGGCTTGAAGCAATATGGTCAAGTGGAAACTGTCCCTGTGCATGAAAAGGGGAATGGAACTAGATGATCTTTAAGATCTCTCTCAACCCAAAGCGTTCTACAATTCTATGGTTCTATGATCACTGGGGATGACTACAGCATTTGTCATAAAACAGATATTTGGAACTCTCTCTGGATGCCTGCAAACTAGAAGTTTAATGTTTCACTTTCCAGCATTGCTACGTCTAAGTCCCTTAGTTTTTTCTGTTCATTGTCTGAACGGGTCCCAAGGTGTGCAGAAGGGTTTCTGTGTGGTTGCCATACGCCCGCTGCAGAGGGGCTGGTTCACAGAGATTGTTGGAGTGTGAATCAGGAGGATGATGCTGGGAAACAGGATTCCTCAAAAGGTTGGCAGGAAGTCTGAGCAGAGCAAACTTTCTTAACTCTGCAGTGTTCTTGTGAAAATGTGTTCTGATGCTCCCACTGGTGCTCCTACAGAAATCTGATGCCCTTTCTTTATACCTCGTGGGATCTGAAGACCTGTGAGATGATGTCCAAGGGCCGGGCGTGGGAGCAGCTCCTGGCTGCCCTGGATCTCGCGTGTGTCACCACTAGGTGTCACGGCTGTCCCACAGAAGGCACCCTGTCCCACCTCCTGGAAGCAGCCAGGATGCCCCGCTCTTGGCAGCTGTGGGAAACCACACAGTACTGATAAAAACCCTGGAGAGGCGTCGGAGCCCGTGTCTGGCTGTACTCTGCCTCCACGGAGGAGCCCGAAGGTGGGAGAATTTAGGGTGTCACCAGAGCCATGGGCTGGCTCAGCACAGCACAATGACGGGAAGGAACTGGAGGCACAGGACTGACTTTTCAGATTGACTCAAAAAAGTATATTCACAAGGCAATCTCATAAACAGGGTCTACAATCCCCAGATGTCCCAGTGTACATACAGTCTGTGCACATACCCCTGGAAAATTAGTATTACTTTCACACCACTAATGGGTGTTGTAGCAGATGCTGCTGGTCACCAGTTTCACATATGTCTGGCAGTGGTGTTATTAAGTTAAATTCTTCCCTTCCTGTGGTGTATTTCCAAAAACAGGCTTCCTCAGCTCATGTTTAAGCACTGTGTTGGTTTGGTCTGGGATAGTTTTTTCTGCAGTAGCTAGTATGGAGCTATGGTTTGGATTTGTGCTGGAAACAATGTTGATAATTCAGGGATGGTTTAGGTACTGCTCAGCCGGATTTACGCAGAGCAAGGCCTTTTCTATTCATCACCCATCCCACCAGCAAGAGGACTAGGGGTGCACAAGGAGCTGGGAGGGAACACAGCCAACCCAGCTGACCCTGACTGATCAAGGGGATAACCCAGACCAAATGACACCATGTTCAGCAGATAAAGCTGGAGGAGAAGGAGAAAGTGTGGGACATTCAAAGTTACTACATTTTTCTTCCCAAGTCATGTGTGATGGAGTCTTGCTGTCCTGGGAATGGCTGAACATCTGCCTGTCCATGGGAAATGGTGAATGAATTATTGTTTTGCTTTTTCTTTGCCTATTAAACGGTCTTTATAAAACCCATGAGTTTTCTTACTTTTACTCTTCCAATTCTCTTCCCCATCCCACCAGGGGAGGATGAGCAAGCAACCGTGTACAGCTGAGCTGCCGGCTGGAGTACTCTGTACCACAGTACTCTGCCTCTCCACAAAAGGAAAAGTGACAAATGCTTTCAGACTGTAATTTCCACACAGATTGTAAATCCAGAGATACGGTCTCTAAAAGCATTACTATATGAAGTTTATAGCATCAAGTGATCAACCAGGTTATGCTGGAGATTTTATACAGCTAGGCCATGTCTGTGAGGAAGGAGGCAGCTCATTTACTCCATTCCTGAAGCTTTCTCTTCCTTGCTACCAAGCAGCCTGCAGGTCTCCCGCTCTCTTTAGCACCATCCACATGCCCGCATTCAGCCAGCCCCTCTGTTTACTCTTCTACTGCTGGATCTGGGATTACCCTCACTGGGGAAGCTGTGTGGATCAGCTGCTTCCCATTGTGATCTGCTTCATTAGTAAAGCTTTTTTTGGGGGGGGTCTGTTTTCTAGATGACATGTGGGAAATGCACACCACCTCCAGTAATGTAAATTAATAGCAATTGAGCTGTATGAGAGATTCCCTGTGAGCTGCTCTGCAAAAACAGTCTTGCAGCACATGTCAGGAGTCATTAACACATCAGCTGCACCACATCCAACATTCTGAAAAAGATTTAGGAGGGACTAATCCCTCCAGTGCCAGAGCTCTGTTGGCCTTTGGCAGAGTTACATCATGGGTGAATTTAACCTCCATTGTCCAACATCAGACAGACTTGGCACCATAGGAATCATGATGACAATAGCAGATGAGTTTGACACGCCTGAGAGTCACTTGTTCCCATCCTCCTGTCATTTCAGAGGGAATTCCTGAGCCCACTCGATTATCAGACCATGTTCAGAAAACCAAAGTCAGCACAGGGAGCACACAGTGGGCTGCATCCTGGCATAAGCCTTCAGGCAGCCTAGCAGATTTTCTGTCTTTGAATTACATACATAATTTCTGATGACAACTTCATGATTTTTATTTTCACTCAAGAGTTACTAAGTAGGCTTACTGCTACGGGTCACTGTGATTTGGCATATAAGGACAGGAACTGTGGAACAAAAGAAGAGAGCAGGCTGTCATTTCACGATTACAGCACAGGATGCATTCAACTTCAGCAATTTGTGTTTGCATTTATGACATTTTGCCAAGAGTTTTGGTGGGCTACAAGAAAAGATTTACTGCCTTTATCACAGAATGGAACACCAGTTTGGGCGTTATTCATAGTCCTGGTGAGGTGTCATTGTTGGACACGCAATAACACACACACGGACACTGTCTGGTGAAAAGGCATAAACTATTTATTAAAACATCTGACTCCATATTTATAGTACTTCTACACAGACTAGGGATTGGAGGAGAAGGTTGACACCTCTCCCATCCCATTGGTCTTTTTCCCATCAGTTGTCCCTTACTCCAAGAGAAGGAATGTAAACAACCTCGTCTAACATAAACATTGCTTCTATTTATAACACGTGTGTGTGAGAAAGAAACTGAGAACTGTGAAAACATTAGAACTGTGAAACACATCAGAAAGCTGAAGAAATTAGGGCAACAGTAAGGGGTGACCATCAGCCAGTCATTTAATCTCACTGCACCTCTGAGCATCATTTCTCCTTTCCACCACCTTTTTATCTGACAGGCTTTCTTTTTCTGCTTGTAAAGAACCTGGCGAGGTCTCAGCCGGGGCCACCAAGTGTGTCAGCAATCTGATAGAGAGCATAGCAAGCTCCTCTAATTTGGAAGCAGTGGTGGGTGTTTATCTCATATAGGAGCCAGGATCCCAGGGCACTATCTTTGTGTGAAAACAAGAGTTTGCAAATCTGTTTGGATGACTTCACACCGGAAATGCACACAAGTCAACATTAAAGGGACAGGAGAAATGAACAGAACTTGCTGTACTCCACTCAGGGAACAAATTGTGAGAAGCCTGAATTAAACTTGAAGCAGGAAGCCTTCTGGGGTAGGGTTGCTTTCTATATCGAGTACTTGACAGTCAAAATTGAAGTCTGTTGAACTTTGCTACCTACATATACATGTGTTTCTTTTCACTTATGAGTCATGCAGTCCATTTTACTTATTTATGTGAGACAAAGCTTTAGGAAATGATTTAAAAAGCAGAAGTGTGGCCACTGATGATGCTAAACATACCTGTCTACAAGAAAACTCAACAAAATATTTGGGAAGAAATGCATCTTACATGTAGACTGTTTATTAGTTTTATGACAGTGTAACTTAACCAGGATAGCATTACATCTTTAGAAATTAGTTATGCCATTGAAAGGCAGCTGGTCCTCACATTAAGCAAATGCAATGAAAAATACAACATACAAATGCTCAAGCTCCCCTCAGGGAGTTGTACTCCAGCTGTGTGGGCAGCTAGTCCCTCCATGAGTTTTATCATGGCTGATCTCAAGTCCCCGTGCTATTTGCAGTCTGCAAAATTCTATCCATGAATAAAACATAGATTTTTTTTTTATTTATTTGGGTTTTTTTTAGGCAGCACCTAGGGACAGAACTCAAAAAACTCAGTTATGATCATGGCTATGATCTGAGGACTGGAAAAACCTGCTGGTATGAACTTGTTTTGCATGTCTGCTATCAAATCTGAAAAATCTCTCAAAATTTTTGATGAACTTCTACTCAACTTCAGCATGAGATTACTGGTCAAAACTGATTGATAGCTGACCCAGAACAACAGATTGTATACAACCATGTTTCTGGGACATGAAGAGCAGCTTGTAAGCTTCAACTCTCCCAAAGTCAGACTTTTATTTAGCGGGGTTTTTTTTTTGTTTTTGTTTGTTTGTTTGTTTGTTTTTTGTTTTGTTGTTTTGCTGTTGTTGTTTGTTGGTTTGGTTTTTTTTTTTTAAAGAGTTTACATTTAGGTCGTTCTATCCAGTCTGAGGAAAATGTCCCAGTCCCAAAGTTATTGATTATTCTAATGATCTCCCTCTCATTTTTCTTTACAAGCTCCAGATGTTAGTTTTATCCCTGATGGGAGATCATTAACTAAAAAGCCATTTTAGTTCATCAGAATTTATAGTATGGGAAAATATTTGAGACACTGACTCTAAATTTTTTACTACCAAGTTCAAACATTGCAATATTGGCTACAAAACATATTTGCTGGAAATAAATCCTGTGAAATACAAGCTTCCATATCTCCCTAGCTCCCAGTCACACTGAAAGCCAACCAGAATACTGTTTCACGCCCAGAGGATGCCCAAGGATCTGCCAAGCCTTGCCAATGTTTCATCAACCAAGAGATTTCTGTTTCTGTAGCTGGAAAAACCATACCATGGGAATTTCACAGGTAACACTGTCATCTTTGAGAAAAAAATCTTCAAAGATAACTCTAAAGGACCAGCCCAACCATCACAGATAGACTGTAAACCCCAAAGTCTTCTAGGAGTCCTGAAACTCACATTTCCAGTTCATGGCACTCTTACATAACATAGTGAATTAAGCAGAAGAGACTGACATACCATTTCTTTTAATCCTATTTATATCCCTCAATTTTACAACAAACAACTCTGTAAAGTGCAATGAGCTCCCACCCATCTATAAAAGCAAGCATACCAGAATACCATAATACCAGACACTCACTGCCACAACCAACATCCACCCACAATCTCAAAAGCAGAAAAATTAAAATGAAGCCTCAATTAACAATGCCCACAATGTATGAAAAGTAAAATTGCCTTCAACATGTGGTCTATGAGCATCTTTTGAAGCTGAAACTGTGTCATGTTTGTCTAGAACCTCTTGATAGGAGGGTGTAAATTTCTGGGGAGTCTGCTTCACAGCCTGACGTGATCTGGATTGGCCTGATTCCCTGTGAGAATGAGAATTAGAATTGATATTTGAACGTTTATTGCTCGTGAGAGAAAAGCAGTTGGGCAGATCATGCTCAAGATGCATTGCTAGGACTGCTGGGATGGGAGGGACAAGCCTTGCCAAGAGAACAAGACCTCAAGGCCTCAGATGAATGCCTTTCTTGGGAGCTTCTCATGTGCGAAGACCTATTTAATGAGATACCGCAGGTCAGAGCTGAAGGATAGAGTCAGGTGAGAACGAAGGCAGGCAACAGCAGAGGTTTTGCACCACACCACAACATCTTTGGGTAATCTTTCTATTATCCAAAGGACAGAGTTCCTCTGTGGCAACCATGACCATAGAAAAGACAGGAGAGGATACTCCTTTCCTGGCAGTTCAGGCTGCAGTGCTAGACAACTGGTGTCACAGATATGTGCAATGGGAGCCTTGGACAGGGTTTGTGCCTTCCTTCCATTATAACTATGTTTTTTATTCATTTAGACTTGTTGCCCGCTTATGTGTGAGATTTTCCACAATGTCCCTGAGAAAGTTGCACTATAGACACAAGGACCTGACTACCTAGATGAAAATGTACTGTCTCAGAGCAAATCCCTCCAATGCTACTCTTTATAATATCTTTGTGTTAGAGAAGAACAAGCAACACTCGGCATGGTAAACAGTTTTTCTGTCTTTCTACCTTCAGAAGAAACCAACACTGTTGGAAGAAAGCTGTTAATACAGAAGAATATGGGAAAAATTTCATCTCTGATGTAATCTCAGGAGAATTTCACTAAAGATTTATCTGGTTTATACATTCATTCTGGGAAAAAAAAAAAAAAAAGATCAGCAAAAACACTTGTATCCAGAGATGACATTTTTTGCCGAAACAGCCCTGGGTTTAGGTATCAGCATCCCCACAACTGCAACTTCAGCTGTGTTGGGATGGAGATCTATCTTTAAAATACAAATGTATACACACAAACACATATTTTATCCATGTGTTTTTCAAATAAATAAGAAAGGCTTCCCACATGCACAGTAGAAGACCCAGAGAATTCAAGGCTTTCCATGGCAGCTTTTATTTATCCCTGCCATACCTTTGAAGGTGTTGGTTTCATCCTGAGGTTGGTGAAGCTGTGAACATTTTTATAAGTTGGAAAAAATTTTCTTCTACTGAATTTTAAATACAGCTCATAATCCATATAATTTATATGGGAATGAGCTGGAGGTTCAAATTCTGACTGTGACTGAGGACCCATGCTACACTTTGTGGTCAGATAGGGGGCCAGCTGTAAGCACAATGGAACAAGCAATTTCCCCATCTGCTGTCCATGTGCCATGTACATCACCCATCAGATAGGCCAGACTATTCCTGAGCTATTCTACGTGTAAATTTGGGATAGCCCTCAAAAGCACCTGGCAGCCTATGAAATGCTGCATTGACGTATCAACACCTCTGGAAGCAGAGGGAAACCTTGACTGGCACAACAACCTGAAGGCTCTGTACAGCAGACGACACAAACCTCAGATGAGAAATTCTTCCTCATGAGAAGATGATTTCTGCTCCTGGAGAGTTTAATATGGGATGTGTTAGTTACCAATGCTTCCTGCTCCTCCTGCTCCACTTAATGAAAAAACCTCACATTGCATCACTCTGAGCTGTCACCATTCATCTGCCACTTCCCTTCAAACCTTAGAGAAATTTCATTTAATAGGAAGAGTCAGGGTTATTGCTCTATTGCATTTCAGGGGCAGCCAGCAGGGGAGAGATGCAGAAGCCACAAGCTTAAGCAGCTTCATGATGCAGGTCTCCCCCTTCTGTTTATCTCAAAAATACTTGAGTACAAGATGTTGCTTGCTTTTCATGTCTGGGAGAAAAAAAACACATATGAAAAAATCAGTAAAGAAACAACCTTCTAGCAGGGCTAACCCCAAGCTAGTCAACAGAAGAGAGACTCCTGGCTCTAGCAGTCAGGTTGTCTTGGTTTGTTGGATATTTTTGATTAAATTTCATATGTACTGTGCTGTAGCACCTATACCAGTCCCAGATTCTGAGCAGTAATGATAGGACCTTGGCAGAAACAGTATTAGGGGACCAGTGGTGGACACATCAAAGGAGTATGATAAACTTAATCTTATTTAATATATTTCTCCATCAGGATTTTTTTGCGTCTCCAGGGCCTGTAATTCACCTGGAATGAGAAATCAGACATTTCTGATGTTACATGAACTCAAACTCCAACCCGATTCTCAAGTTTTTTATCGAATTTTGACTACTCAAGAGTGACTGAATGATATTGTTTTTACTTGGTCCTTCTCCCCATCTGTAGGAAGAGTACTCACGACCCATAGAGGTATATTTTTTTTTTTCTGAAAGACAAAAGGTTATCTGCAGCCCAAGTTATCCATCTGTATTTTATTAGAGAGAAGAGACAAAACCAAGATTTCCAGTCAAAATCAATAACCTTGAAAAATACAGTTCTGTTCACCAGCTTATTCATCCTCCATGTTGCCCATTTGACTGGGTTTTGAGCAAAACAAAGAACTAAAGAGAATAGTGTGTGCTGCATTAGGATCTCTACCAAACTCTGTAAGGGAAGCCAGAGAAAAAATGACTCACACACTGGGAAGAATTCCACCTGTTCCTATCCAAATTATGTTTCCCTGTCAGGCTGGAAGCAGCTGATGCACTGGTTCCCATGGGAATATTTTCATCCTGAACAAAATACATTTAAAGCCGCTTCCTGAATTCATCCTATTTGTTGTTTGCATTTTGTGCTGCCCTCTAACCAGCACAGAGCCTGGTACTGTGTGAGCCCTTCTGCACCCCCAGACTTCAGCGCTGCTCTCAGTTTGTAAAGAAATTAAAAATAACTAATGTAAGAAAGGCATTACTATCTCCAGGACTGGGAAAGCCATGGAAGAGGCTCCCTGTGAAAAGGGCTTTTTTGAGAAGCAGGAACAACAGGAAATGGATTTGCTTGAAGAGATATGCTAAAGACCTTGGAATTCCAAACCATGCAATATAAAAATAGGCTCACAAGATGTCCACAGGAATGGTCTAAAATTCACTACCTAGAGATACTTCATGAATGCTTCTCCCAGTAATTGAGAATTGATTATTAAAAAGCCGGTTAATTATGCATAGAAGAATACATAAGTAATTAAAAATCACACCACCAGTGCATCCCAGTCCCCACTACAGACATCTCTTCCTATTCTGCATGGCCACAAAAAGAAATGGAGATAGGGACTGACCAAAAGTAGGCAGATTTTATAGGCACTTTTTCCTGCTGTTCTTCCAGATGCCTCAGAATCACAATTCTGTGGCTGTGAATCAGCCTTGAACACAGGGAGCCAATAAAGTTGCTCCATTGCATTCCTTTGTTGGTGTCTGAGTGATGGTGAGGAATGGTGGCAGCAACATGTTCCTACATCACCCTTGGTGGCAAGTGAGAGAATTAGGCACGAAGCTGGAATTTGTGGACATGTCTGCACAGACTCATACAGGCAGATGTGAGGATGCCTTGCTATACTATGAACTAACCAAGTATCAATAAGATGGATGTGATTTTATTGTGCCAGATCTGTATCCACCTCTGGATTTCTGCAATTATCTTCTGAGGTCTAGTTTGAAGATTACCAATACTTTAAAAATGCAATAATAAAGATCATTTTATATTTTTGGATACTTCAGAATAGCGCTATATTCTACAATTACTCCATTTGCTCTTGATGATAGAAAGTCCTTTCACTGGTTCATTCCTAACAACTGGAATATTGCAGAGTGTTCCTACACAGTTGTTTTACAAATAAAATTAATTGTCTTTAAAAGTGGATCCAGCGAGCCTTTAGCTTAAAGTCATGAATCTCTCTGTTCATAGCATAGATTTGAGCCAGATGTTTTACATTTTTCATGCCTGAGTCATGAGCTGAGTGTCTGACTATTGACCCACGTTTTGGAGTGAATACGTCAAGAAATCCTTTGCAGTAACTGTAGTTTCCTGTCAGATGTAAAAATGTTGGAAACTCTTTCTCATGAACTTCTGTCCCTCACTGGCTCTATTTCCTGTCCAAGGCCTTTCTAAGTGGGTTGGCAAAGTGACAAGCTTTATCTAACATGCAATCACTGATTAGGGAAAAAAGGAATGTCAGTGGCAGTTTAGACAAACTATAAGGAAACTTCTTTCCTAGCTCACTTTTTCAGACATGTGGTAAAAGCATCTAAATGCAATTTGTGTATCATTCAGGCTAGTATCCTTAGAGCAGTTATTAGCTAAGATTTCTTTTGTACTTGGCAATATTTGCATCTTGGATGTACTTGAGCAGATAAGGTTTTGTAGTGGTAAACAAGAAAAAACATCATTTAAACACAAACGCTCTGACTGGGCACAAACAACTCTTTTGTCCTCTCTTATGACATACTTAGGAGCTGTTCAGACTGTGTGTTGGTCCCCTCTCATTCACCATATAGCAAGTTGCTTTCATAAATTCACATGGATGAATTTCATTACTGTACAGACTGTGAGCTCATGTAATGACATTTAAACCCCTTAGCAGGCTTGGTCTAGCTCTGATCTGAGTTCCAGCTTGCAAAAGACACCAAACAGTTTTGCAGGTATAAAGACAAAACATGACAGCCAGCATGGAAAGATCAGATTAGATATTAGGAAAGAATTCTTTACTTTGAGGGTGATGAGGCACTGGCACAGGTTGGGAGCGTTCAACTTCAGGTTGGGTGGGGCTCTGAGCAACCTGATCCTGTGGAAACTGGCCCTGCCCATGGCAGGAGGTTTAGAACTAGATGATCTTTATGATACCTTCCAACACCCGCCATTCTATGATTCTGTGATGTTCAGAGAGAACAAAGTCTTCAAGGATCTGAGCTTGACCAAACCTTTGCTGGTGTAGGGCCAAATATCAGAACATTCTTTTGTCCCCAGAAAGATAGCAGGAAGGTGAGGTGGATGAAAGGAAGAAAAGTTGAAAACCTCCAATAGCTCTGCACAGCTGTTCAGGACATACTGCAATCACACCTTTTCTAAAACTCATCACACAGCTTTAGTTAGCAAAGCAAAAATAGTCACAGAATCATGGAATACTTTCAGTTGGCAGACCTGTATAGGCCTTCTAGTCAAACCCCCTTGCCATGGGCAGGCATATCTTCAACTAGATCAGCCTTGACCAATCTGACCTTGAATGTTTCCAGGGATGGAGCATCCACCACCAATCTAGGCACCACCCTCAATATAAAAATTTTCTTCTGTGTATCTAGACTCAACCCACCCTCTTTTAGCTTAAAACCCTTACTCCTTGTCCTCTTGCATCAGGGTCTGCTAAAACATCTGTCCACATCTTTCCTGTATGACCCCTGGAAGTACTGGAAGGCCATAATAAAGCCTCTCTGGAACCTTCTCCAGGCAGTAATGACTGGGTATAACTGCACAGAGAGGTTCTGTAGCAGTACGCCAGCTGTGGCTGTCGCTGCAGAGCTGGCAGCAGGAGACATCTAGTGGTGTTCAGCTGTAAATATAAGAACAAACGGCAGCCGGCGCATCCTTCTCCTAGCTCCGGAGTAAGGTCGCCTTGTTCGAGTGCTGCAGGAACAGCTGTATGCTTTCAGGAAGCCTTTGTACTCCTCCTCTTTGCAACTCCACCACATGTAACTGCATTGCACGGAACTGAGGTATTTGTGTGCGCAGGCTAGAGATGACAGTTCTAATTTGTATACTTAGGTATATGTGGAGGAGGAAATCTACTAGAAACTTGTACTTTAATGAAGTCGTGAACTAAGCTGGTCAAAAAGATTGCTTACAGTTTTTTCTTACAAAATTACAATGCTGAGGTATATCATAAAAACCTGAACTAACACTAAATAGCTGCTAGCAACACATAAAATTCTGTTACCCTTTGGGTTGAGACACTGCTGCAAAAATTTAGTGTCACACTCCCAGCAACATCACTATCACTTGCCTTTGTACCCCTTTATTAGCCTCTCCATGTCAGAGTACAAGACTTAGAGTAAGTCCATATAGAGAAAGCTTCACATAATGCCTTTGCCATACAGCTGGAGAAGGATGGCTCATTTTAATTTTTCACTTATTTATTCAAAACTTACTTGAAAATGAATGTGAGGAGGGCACCTGAAAAGGCTGGGGGGTTTTGGTTTTCTTTTTTTAGCTGTGTAAAGCACACCTTTCAGATGGATTTTCACCACAGTGCCCCTTTGGCTGTGATCCAGAAAAGCACATGAGTCTGAGGCTGAAGTCAAACAGGTACTTATGTGCTTTGCTGAACAAGGGCCAGAATGCTGAGTACTTCACACAGTCAAATTTCTGACACAAAAATAACCCCAAAAGGTTGCCAGAAGTTCCAACTGCGTACTGAGAATTTATTTCTATACTGCTGGAAAATAAATTTGAGTGCTGATCAGAACCAATAAATAGGCTGAATTCAAGTGCATATGGCAGATTATTTGATAAAGTTAATGTTGTGAGCATGTCATCAGTTTTGCACAGAATACCCACCCTGGTAAAGTAGAATTTTTCTTGAAGTCACTGCTTTTCCTTTTGTTCTTTATTTTTTGAAAAAAAGAAAGAAAATAAGCATTCAATTCAAGTTGCATATTCCAGTGCTGTCTCTTGGATATTATAAACAACAGTTTGTTTGGACTGAAATATTGATTTATAATACTGAGAGAATCCCATACCAAACATCAGGGTACCCTGACCCAAAAATTTATGTTAAGTGAATGGTGTTTTAAGAGACCACTCTTAAAAGATCATCCCTCTCTTTTTTCATCTGATGTCCAGTGTCTCTTGCCCTCCCATCATGAATCATTGTGAATAGCCTGGCTCTGTCTTCCTGACAACCTCCTCATAGATATGCAAAGGCTGGTATTTGGTGTCCCCCCAAAATACTCTTCTCTGGGCTGATGAGGCCTGTTTTCATCTGCCTCCCCTTACACAACCTGTGCTCCATGCCCCTGACAATTTTGGTGGCCCACCCACTGACTTGCCCAAGCTCATCACTCTTTTTCTTTTATTTGGGGCCCAAAACCTGGTCACATCACAATATTCCATGTGTGATCTAACAAGTGATTGGTTGAAAGGAATAACAATCCCTTCTCTCCATTATCTTCTAGCTACACTTCTGTTAGTACAGTACAAAAACTTGTTTGTTTTCATTGCTACCAGGGCACATCCCTTACTTACACCTGGGTTCTTGCTGTTCCCTAGTCAGTCATGTCCAGCCTGCACCACTGTGATGAGTTCTTCCTTCCATGGGGCAGGACTTTGCAGCTTTGTTCAATTTCATAGGGTTCCTGTTGACCCACTCCTCCAGCCTGTCCAGGACTTTCTGAATGACAGCCCTGTTCCCAAGCATGCCAACTGCTCTTCCCCTGATCCTCCCCTGGCTTAGTGTACCTGCAAAGCTAATAAGGTACATTCTGTCTTCTCTTCCAGGACACTGATAGAGATTTTTAAAAGCATACACCCCAGGACAAAGATGTGGCTATCTCCACTTGTAACCAGCTTCCAAGAAGAGTACAAACCATCCCTTCCCTGAGACTCTTTGAACCTGATGGCCCAGCTGATTATTCTGCCTCGGACAGTAATCCACGGAGTCAGACCTTAAGACCCCAGCTTGAAAAGAAGGTTGCTGTGATTGTGTCATAAGTCTTAATGAAGTCAAGGTAGTGTTATGAGTTAACACGGTTTGATTTTTAGTTAAAGAGAAATATAGAATATTTCCTGTCAGGACCTTGGAGCTGTTTTGGTAGGGACAGGTACCTATCAGAGTCTACTTTAGATATTGGCATATTGTTTGACCACTGAGAAACGACTTTTTGAGCACACATACAAAGCTGACTTTGTCCCCGCCAGCCCCTTTTCCTTCCAGTCAGGCAAACAGGGGACACCAGGCAGTGACGGGCCCCGGGAGCCGCTGCCGGGGGGAGCCTGGCCCGCGGGGCCCTTTCCTCCTAGCTGTCATAGGGAAGGGAAAAGAAGGCTGCGGCTTAACATCTAGCGAGCTTTTAAAGCCTAGCCCCGAGCCGGCTGGGGCCAGGGGTCCCCGGGGGTCCCCAGGAGCAGCCCCAAGTACGGGTTCAGCCCACCCCATCAGACCTAGGGGTGGGCAGGAGGCACTGATGAGTATTTATGATCTCTGACTGCCCGGCTGCTCTGGGCTCTGACCTTCGGCTCTGCCCCTGCAGCTCGGCCTCGAAAAGCTGATATCATGAGCCGCCACAGCCGGCTGAGTGAGAGAGAGAGAGAGGACCTGGGCGAGATCTAACCCCTTTTCTAGCAAGACGAAACTTTCGGAACTCCAACTTTTCCCTGAGAGAGAGGAAAGGACAGAATGATTTGAAACACAGAGCAACAGCCTGATGCAAAGTCAGTGACAGAATTGATAAGATTATTGGAAGAAGGAATTGAGGCAGTGGACAGCTTTAACTGGACATCTCTGGCTGTGAACCATGGAGGGATGGACTGTGGGACGCTGTTTGGGGGAATGCTGGTTCTAGTCAAGGGTGGTGGACTGAACTGAGACTGTTGTAAGAGTAAGTCCCTCGTTCCTGGGATAAAAGGACGTCTCAGCTGTTTGAGACGCAGATTTGGCCCTTCACTCCTAGGGTAAAAGGAGGTCTCTTGAGATAGAGATGATTTCAGAGATAGAAGAAGAGAATTTGTGTTGTAAACTAGAAGAAGCATTCTTAAGCAGTATCCCAAATACACTGAGAGGCCCATGAGTAGCCAGGGGAAGGGCTGCTAATGGGTGAGACAGCACAACCTGCAAAATTCTAAGCGGTTCCAGATTTGGGACATTGAAAGCCACCAGACTGTTTTTTTCTTGTGATGAATATCTCCATGGGACACTGCAGTGGGGGGGTCCTCTCCCAAAGTGATGAAAGATGGTGTTTGAATGGTGAGACTGGCCTTAAAATTGGCATAGAAATGTAAGAATTTCTGCTATCAAAGACCTATTTGTTGTGTGGCTTTATCTCTCTGTGTTGGTTGAGGGTGACACCTGTGGAAAGAAGGAAAGGGTTTTGAAGTGGTTTTTTTTTCTTTTTTCATTCCTTTACTGTGTAAAAATAAATTATATGCATATTGTGCTTTTTATTTTCTCGTAGTCAAATCTGACAAAAGAGTGGAGACGCTCAAGCCACTACACTAGATTTAGGAGAAAGGATTTGATGAATGTGAAACCACTACATTAGACAGCACCACTCTTTTTTCCTCAGACCCAGCTGCATCATCTTGGAAGTTAAAAATTGTCTAATTTGTAAAATATATGTGACCTTTCTCTACTATCTTGCTCCAACATTGAGTCACTTAGATGAACAAAGTACTATTGGAACATTTGGAGTTCATCTTCTTCCTATCATGGACTTGGTACATAGGCAAAGAGCTGACACAATGGCAATTTCTGTAGTGAGTGAGGTAACTTATTTCACTTAGAAGGCCTCTCTGGAGACTCTGAAGCACGGCTGCAGTATCTCCAGCTGAACATTTCTATCTCTGTATCTCATCAGTGGTGCTTTTTAATGGACCTAATATCATGCGATTAGAGACATTAGTTCCATAATTTGCTTTCCTTTTTAGTTCTTGAAATAAAAACTGCACCCTCATTAACAGAAAGGTGGGTTGAAAATTTTGAAAAGCCATATGCCAGGCTGACAATTTTGAAAAAGAATCATAGAGTGCTTTGGGTTGGAAGGGACCTTAAAGATCTTTTGGTTACAACAACCTTGTCGTGGGCAGGGGCACCTTACTCTAGACCAGGCAGATTAAAATCCTATCCAACTTGGCATTGAAAACCTTCAGGGATGGGGTATCCACAACTTTCTCAGGGCAACTTATTCCTGTGTCTTACTGGAAAATAGAAAAAAAAAATAGAAAAATAGAAAGCATAGGAGCGAAAGAGGAGAGGGAAAAGAAATGGAAAACACTAGGAAAGATGTTCTCATTCTTGTTTGTGGCTAGGCAGCGTCTCGGCGGTAGGGCAGGGCATCCCTGGGGCTCCTCAGCACCACGGCCAGCGCCCGCCGCGTCCCGAGTGGGGATGGACGGATGCTGAGCAGCGGGGATCCCCCTCGGCAGTAGGGGAAATCCCTCCCCGGCCTCTTCCGTGAAGTCCATACAGCCCTGGCTTTTTAGGAACATACGGGAGGGACTTAGGTGTGTCTGTGGGCCTGGGCTGCGCTTTCCCTGCTTGGGTGGGGATTTTAGCTTTTAAACATCTGCACGTGGACCAGTTGCAAAGAGAGCTGTTTGTAACTCTCTGTCTCCAATGATTTCTTGGTTCGGATTGAAAGTGCCTGCAAAATTCTTTGGAAATGTCACATTACTTTATTATGATACTTCTGTCTTCTTTTTTTTTTTTTTTTCCTCCATTTCGCTGACAGTGGCTTATAACTGCTTGCAGTGCTTTCTCTGGAAGAAAAAGGCATCTATGAAAAAAGCAGTGGTGGAATTTTGAGGATGTGTTCATAAATAGATGTTAGGAATTCATGACATCCCAGCTCATTACATGGTATTAAATGTGAGATGATTAAAGGGGAAAAGAAAGGTCTGCAACGTGGTGGACATTAAGACCTCGGAAGGCTTGCTTTATTAAATTCACATGTGTAGAGTCCTTTCTAGTTGTTTTTCATTCGATGGTGGCTATCAGGTCTCAGATCCAGCTGCCCACTGGCTTCTTCCCTCCCTAAAAGTGATGGTTTCTTTCATGTAATTTCTCCAGGAATTAAGCTTCTTGTTTTTTAATGGCTACTACTCGGAAAGCTGGTAAATTCTGCTCTTAGAGATTGGGTGTCCTTCCATCTTTACAAAATTCTGTGAAAATCAGCAGGACTAGTGCCATGGGTTAATAGAGGGTCTTTCTTCCTGAACCCCTTCACAGACCTCCTTGTGGAGACATGGCTTGCTCTTGCAAACACTCACCCATCCATCAGCTTTTGGAGAGCCCCAGGAATGAACGCAGTGCACTTTCATCCTTCCTGTGCTATTACAGCCTGTCTCACCTTTCCCAACACTCTATCTTCACAGGGAGCACTCACTTTCTTCCATCAGCACAGCTGCTCTCCCATCTCTAGAGCTCTAAGAGCTCTCACAGCCCCGGGGAGCCTGGAGCAGGGGGAGAAGGGGAATGTGATTGTCTTTACCTCACTGCACGAACCAGGGACTGCAGGGAACAGGTGGAACAAACATACCTCCCACCTCCTTGGGAGCTGGATGGCCAGTGAGGACCTGCTGTTGCCCTCCCCGAGGCGGCTGGAGACGACAGCCCACCCATCACCCTCTGCCTGGGGGCAGGCCTGGGGACACCCCGCCATCCTCCACGTGGCAGTCCGAGCGACAACACCCCGACGGCTGGGGGGCACGGGGAGGGGGGACGACTCCCGCGCCAGAGTGCTGAGGACGTGGGCACACAG
>WBMY01005592.1:895709-918813 GCA_013397315.1 Donacobius atricapilla | reverse complement strand
TCCCTCCCTTCCTCCCTTCCTTCCTGTCCCTTCCTCCCTCCTTCTCTCCTTCTTTCTCTTGTTCTGTTTTTCACAAATTGATGCCTTTTCTGCTGGAGTAGCCTGGAAGAGAAACTTTGGTGGGAGCAAATCAGTTTTAGCTCGGGTATTTGGTTTGGAAATGCTCGTGTGTTCTTTGGCAAAGGCTCAGCGCCTTGCATTGGTTCTCCCTTTTCAAAGGTTGAGCTCTGCCATACGTAAACCAGGCGTTTATGCCCTGCAATTCTGCATGAGTGTAAGAGCAGGTGCTCCTGGATGGCCCCTGCTGCCCGCCCTCCCTGCTCATTCCCCGCAGCCAGTATGGGAAACTGCCAGGGATGAAGTGATGAGGACATACACAGCATGGGGTGAACCTGCCCTGGCTCCCAAACCAACCCTGGTCTCCTAAGCCAGCAGGCAGGACACAAACACAGCAGACATGCTAACAGCTCGGTGCAATTCACTTAGTAAACCTACTGGGAGAGAAGACCAGTTTAGACCCTTACTGTTCTCTCTAATGCCTATTCAAAGAAAGTAGAATTTTGTGGTTTTTGTAACGATGGGCCAGTCAAAGCATTGTGGTTTGAGCAGGAAGAAATCAAGTGACACACTTTGGAAAATGTTTACAGGGAGTGCTAAACAGAGAAAAACCACTTGGACCCAGTGTCAGAGACACAAATATTTTCTTGATGCTGTGTGCACTGCTTGGATTATTAAACTGGCTGAGGGAATGGTATAGATTTGTTGGTGCACCATGAGTCCTTCCACAGGGCTTGCACCTACGTCCCAAGCACTGTCAGTACCAGACCATCAGAGAGCTGAAATTTAGAGCATCTATTAGACAAAACAACACTATTCAATGCTACTCACAGAAATAATTTTCTACATTGAAATAAATTCTTTTTTGGACTAATTTGATCTATAGATGGTTGAGGTTCCACTAATGCAAGGAATCAGAGTCCCAGTTATTGTATGCTGACCTGGAAGAAGGTTAAAGGGTCTTACTAGTCAAGAAAAAAACTCCTGTACGTACTTTATTATAAAATTCTCTGTCATAGTGACTTTTTTTGACAAGGAGTTAAAGAGTTCAGCTGCAGCTTATTCTAATGGAGCAGAACTGAACAGAGTGGACTGCACTGGCTTCCTATAATCTTCTAAATCTGTAGTGATATGTTTAGTGATTTCACTGGGGCCAAGATTTTGCCCTACTATGTTAACTGGATGACCGATTACAGATATATGAGTACAGTTGAAAATACGGGGTATTTCTACATTTAGTGGTATTTCTACACTGCCCAAGAAGGCACTAAGCAGAAATGTTACTATTCCATCCATAAAGAGAGCTTAGCTGCCCAGGACAAGGCTGCTTAACCCATTGACAGCATCAGAGTGACAGAGTTGGGCTGATCTTGGTGCCAAGGCCAAATTGTCTGTGCCGCCCTCCGTGACACACAGAGGTTTGCCCGACTCTATTTCGTAATAAAAGCTTTTTTTTTTAAATTAAAAAAAAATTTTTGCTCACCTATTTGCATGATTCATAGAAATAACTTTATGTTCTCATGTATTATGTAATCTATATGTAATGAACTAGTTCTATTCTGGATGAATATAGTGCTCTGTGAGACATAAAAACAATGAGTTTTACAATCATGGAATCATTTAGGTTGGTAAAATTTTTAAGATAATTTCATTCAACTGTTCATCCAGCGCTGCCAAGTCCATCAGCAAACTATGTCCCTAAATGCTACACCTATGCATCTTTTGAATACCTCCAGGGGTGGTGACTTCATCACTTCTCTGGGCAGCCTGTTTCAGTGCTTGACCACCCTTTCCATGCAGATTTTTTTTTTTTTTAATATCCAATCCTGATGCAATTTGAGTCCACTTCTGCTTGTCCTATCACTTGTTGCACGGCCAAAGGGACCAACCCCCACCTGGCCACAGCCTCTTTTCAGGGGCTGTAGAGAGCAATAAGGTCCCCCCTCACACTCCTTTCTCCAGGCAGAACACGCCCAGCTCCCTCAGCTGCTTCTCACAGGACTTGTTCTCTAGACCCTTTCCCAGCTCCATTGCCCTTCTCTGGACACACTCCAGCCCCTCAATGTCTTTCTTGCAGTGAGGGGCCCAGAACTGAGCACAGGATTTGAGATGTGGCCTCACCAGTGCCCAATACAAGGGGAAAGTCACTGCCCTTGCCCTGCTGGCCACACTATTGCTGATAGGGGCCAGGATGCTTTTGGTACATAAGCCAGGATGCTTTTTCTTGCATCTCAAGGCTGGGTGCTGGTATCTTAAAAATGGAAGAATTTCTGACATCCAGTCATCTGTTGTGGGGCATCTCAGAAACACGAATCTCTCATTGCTTTGAAACCATATTTTTGACTTTCCAAGGTATTTTAAAAGTACCTTGAGTCTATCCTTAGTTGGCCTAACTCATGCAAATCCGACTTAGGTAAGGGAGCTGAGAGTGTCAACGTCTTCTATCCCTATGTATAGGCCATCTCAGCCATCACAACATTTTGTGTGTGATTTTTAACCCACAACACTTCTTGCAATGAAAGAACTGTCCTTGAGAGTCTTGGTACCTCATTTTCCTCAGTGATGTGTCCAAGGTCATATTAGAAGTTTGTGGAGTATGAGGGTACACCAACACTCCTGAACAGAGGACCAGAATTCAGGCTCAAGCACTGAGTAGTTGGTCAGCCACACTGCTTAGCTAGTAGTGCTGTCCCTGTGTTGTCCTCACTTTTCAAGGAAGTCTTCTAAGCAGCCACTTGCTATGAAAAAGAACTGCAGCAGTATATCTTGATTTCATCACAGAGATATGTCTGATGGTTATTTTGATGATCACTGTAGATTCAGAAGTAAATTCAGAATTTTTTAAACTATCAAACTTTTAAACTATGAAAAGATAAAAGGATTTTTTGTAAAGTACAGCAGATTAATTACGTAAAGTTTTCTTTTAAGTTTCTTTTATATTTTAAGAAAAAAATCATTCAGACTCACCCATAGGTTTATGATCCTCTTCAGCTTGCTTTTGGGGGAGGGAGGAAAAATCTCATTTTGGGTAAAGAAGTTATCAAATAAACTAAATACGGGGCTAGGGGGAAAAAAAAGGTCTGAGTAAATAAAAGAAACCGTGCTCTAGCAGATGACTTTCTTGGCTGGGAAGAAACCTAACTAGACAGACATGAGACAGCATTAGAGACTGCAGCTGTACAAGCAAATTTACAACAAATGACTTACACAGATTAACTTGAGATAACTGCAAAGCCTCTGATCACCCTCAGACTTCCTTACTGTTTATTTATCATGTCTAACCTCCAAGAAGTAATTACTGGGAATCTCTGCTTCATCAGAGTCATCAGATTTAGATTCTCATCATAAATCCAAAACACAGAACTATGCCAGGTACTAGGAAGAAAATTAGCTCTATCTCAGCTGAACCCAGGACAGTGAGAGGAACATGTAGGCCCATGCAAACTCCAGACAGTGGACAACCACTGTCAAAATGGTCATAACATGAGCAGCACAGCGCAGATGTTTCTAGAACTGCTCACGCTGATAATAGCACTGTTCAGAAATTTTGCTTCCACTGATTTCCTGTAGCAGCAAAGGAACTCTTCGCTGTGTTGTTTCAACCTTCATTGGCATGGGTGCTTCTGGGGTTGTACTTGACTTGCCACAGCTTTAATGCTGTTTGGCAAATTTTGCTTTTCTATCTGGAACTGGACCTGGAAAGAATAGTTTAGAAGAAGCATGTGCAAGTAAATAGTTAGAAAAAGAGGTCACTGGAAAAAGTGTATCTTTGTTTAGCATTTGGTAAATATGGCTGACAGATGTTAAGAATGACATATCGCACCAGATGTTTTATGCTTTAGGAAAAAGCATCACAGCTATAGCATGATGCATCTATTTGTTAACGTTTCTGGCAGGTGCTGAAGGGGGCGCTTACATATAAAAATGTAATCTGCAGTAACTTTGGAGTATTTGAGGAAGGTTAATCATCCTGCAAATTTGTGTTAGATCCTCAGCTGATGTAAAATGATGTAATTCCACTGTACTCAGTAAAATTGAGTTGATTTACATCAGCTAAGGACATCATACCCATCCCTATATTTTATTTGTTTTCCTAATTAGAACTGAGATCAGAACATAAGCAGTGTTTAGCACTCCTTCAGGAGTTATTCCACTATTTTAATTCTTAGAAGAATTAAATACCATAACCCTCATATCCTAAATTGAAATAATATATAACGCTACAAAAATCTGTTTGGAGGAGGACATATTCTTGAGAGTCTTGGCTTGTAATTTTTATTTTCAGCCACCTGAGAATTAAAATTGACCGTTAGCAGCCCAGATGGCTCCCCCAAAAAGTAAACCAGGTCTCAGCTGGAGTATGTTTACAATCAGGATGACAACTTTCTCTGGTCATGAAAAAAAAAAATTAAATAGTTAGAAATATTTTATAAATAATTATAAGTATCTAAATTCAGTGGACAATACTGTCCATTCCATCATTCACTACCAAGGATATGACCCCCATATGCTAATCCCTCATACTTGAGAGATGAAAAGCTGGAAAACAGCCTTTTCAATTTCTGTTGAAATTTTCTATTCACTATTGTATATGAAAGCAATGAAATTCCAAAGTTATATTTGAAGTGTAGTATCTGTCACAAATCCTGATTTAGGATCCTGCTGACTACGCCAAATTTGTTGCGAATGAGTGGTTCAGGCCACTTGAAGAATCACCATCAAAGGTATTAGCAAAAGCAGGTTTTAATATAAATTTGTGGAAATCTGACAAGATATTTCAATGGCAAGGCTCACTCTAGTTCTGATTGCATGGATGAAGCATACAAAGGAAAACGAGATCAGAATCACTTAAGAGTCATTTACGCAGCAATCAGGGATGACAAAAGGCAAGGGTGCAAAGAGTAATGGTGCAGAAGGGTTTAGCAATAACAACGGTGCTAGAAACTATGACTCGGTTTGGGAATGTTCCAGGTTGTCAGGGGATGGCTGATTATTCCTGTTCTTGTCCTTCATTTAGCCAGGCATCTGTAGAACCTGATATGCTCAAGGGACACTTCACCACCCAGCTCCTCACACAAAGGCCAGGGCCTAGCAGGAATCCCTGAGATCATAGAGCAAACCCCAGGAGGGGCAGTGGTGGAGGATGCACCAACACAGTGTCTTGTTTATCATTTCCCTAAAAACGTTAGTACCATGGTAATTTTATTCATTGGAAATTTGGTTTAATGCCACTCAGACACTCTTCACTGTTGCACTAGAGATTACACTCCAAAGACATGGCAGATAGGAGACAAGATCTTTCTTCTAAGGTGCATTTAAAAATTCCACTAGACAGCTCCATGTTTCTTTGGGCATGCAGGTATGCTAGAAAGTCTGAGCCTTTAGATAAACAGGCTCTGGAGAGCTGAGTTGATTAAAACACTCTTTTAGATATCTACTGTAATCCAGAGACCAGTAAGGGACTGATCTCAAACATCCACTGTCTAGAATATATAATACATGGGCCTTAGATGGCAAATAAATTGTGACTTTCCTGCTTCCTTTGGGAACCTATGATTCTAAACTACCTCAGCAGAGTTAGTTTATTTTTCCTGTAATTCATTGTAAAGTTTCCTTTACATAACTTCATCTGATTACTCATAGTCTTACCTCATGGCATATGGTCCCTCTGAAATTTAAAATTACATATTCTGTGTATGTTATACATACATAGCTAGTTTCTATGTCCCCTAGCACTGCCATTAGATTACATTATGTGTGGCTAGATTTCAAAAAATATTTTTAACATAACCATATTTGTCTCATTAATGTCTAATTAATGACTTGTTTACTCCCTATTTCTGGCAATTCATTACTGCTTTTGTGTTGCTCAGTTGCAATCCACATGAGCAGGGTGTTAACCTGGACTGCTCACTGGGTCAGTGCTGCAACAGAGCTGCAATATAAATCCATGCAATTCTAAACAAACATTGTTGGTTTATACTGCATTTAAAAGGGGCAACTCAACCTGTACCACTTCTAAGACTCCGTCTGAGTCTTCTAGTGTGAGATCATTACCTTTCCCTTTGCATGGCATTTCTTTCCTTCACAACAGTTTTAAATGTGAACCTAAAGCAGAGTCATTTTTGAAATGGAGTGAATAGGCTCTGCAGAATTTTACATTTGAAATTAACGTGAAAAATTACAGAAAACAGCTATCAGTGCTTCAAACCCTCCATTTTCAATATTGAGGCACTCACAGGCAACAATATCCTTTTCAGTTAAGAGTACAGAGGAGATGATATGCAATAAATAAGTACTCTGAGTTACTCTTCAGAAGGGACTGGTAGAAAAGCAAGTAGAGTGCATTGTTTTTAGATCCACTCTTCAATCTGCAACTTTCATGACCACCTGCTTGACAGAATAGCAAAAGGTAATTGATGCTGTCACTCAGAGCATGCCTGGATGTCCTTCTGTTTTGTCCCTTTCAGGAACAGCCCAGAGTAAAGTACCTCTTCATTTTTTCTTCCATTGCATCTTTGAAATTCTGCTATAACTATAAATACAGAGCATGTCCTGTTTTTGTCTCAGGCATTTATGGTGCTCTGAACAACAGGTTCTGGTTGAAGATGTTCCTGCTCATTGCAGAGGCATTGGACTAGATGTCCTTTAAAGGTCCTTTCCAACCCATTGAATCATCATTCAATGATGATTCTTGCTACAGTTACAAAATCACCTTTTAGCTCTCGCGTCTCTGTATTAGTAAGGATGGAATTAATCTCACTTGATTTCAGACAGCCCTGCCTGAAATGTTTATTTCTGTGCTAGTCATCCAGGCTGACCTTATTGCACTTGCATCAGTTGTGTTAGAAACACCCATCCCAGGAGGAAGTGACTCCATGTGAGAAGGTACGTTTATCCCTCTGCTTGCCATCAGGATAAACACACTGATTCATTCAGTGTGTAGCTTATGCTTCAGAAGTCTGAAGGGGGATAGATGAAGTCTGAGATGGATCAGATAAAGCCTGTTCAGATGGCTGTTTGTTTCTTTGGTTGCTGTTGCTGCATTAATAGAACTGATGTTCAAAGTCACTGATTTTCTCCAGTTAAATGAATTTTGTCCATTTGCTGGAGATAGAGGACACCTACCTCTCCCCTTAGAAAGGCTGATATGCTAGGCTAAGCAGAAAGATTATTATATGGAGTGGATAACTGGAAGGGTTTCGCAATTTGAAATGAGATTGAACAACTGAAAGCAGGTCTGAAGCTTGAATACTTCCATAGAAATTAATGTTGTGGTATATGTTCATTTTTTGAATATATGGTGTGTGGTTTTGTAAATTAATGGCAATTTACTTACAGGATCTGAGAGGAAAAAGTAACACTGGAAGAAAAGAGAAGGTTTGAAAACATCTTTGAGAAGTTTATGTACTGCAAAATTTCTTCTTGAGGCAATCGTTCATTCCTGAAGATAAGAGCCAAAAAAGAATTTCTTTGTGTTGGAAGGAAAATGGTGTCAAATCTAGTAGATTTCTAAAGCATTCTGATTGTCATAGAATAAATTATAGAATCATAGAGTGGTTTGTGTTGGAAAGGAACTTAAATATCATCTATTTTCAACTCCCCTGCCATGGGCAGGGATACCTTCCACTAGACTGGGTTGCTCCAAGCCCCATCCAACCTGTCCTTTAATACTGCCAGGGATGGCACATCCACAGCCGGGCAACATGTGCCAGTGTCTCACCACACTCACAGTGAAGTATTTTTCCTAATATCAAATCTAAACCTGCTTTTTTTCAGGTTGAAGCCATTCCCTCTTTTCCTGTCATCATTCATCCTTATGGGAAGTCCCTCTCTGACTCTCTTGTATCCCCTTTAGGGGCTGGAAGGTGCAAGAAGGACCAGAAGGCTGCTATAAATGATCTAATGATCAACTCCAGACTGAAGGAACCCACTGCTAGAAGCTTGGATTAAGATTCCTCTCTTTCTGTTTAGGGCTCTTAGTTGGCATGTGGGATCATACAAGCTGGAAAACCAGTCCTGACTTTCTGTGTCCACAGGTGTGGGCTTATACACAGGCTCATGAAGGACCCTGCAGAGCTTAGGCTCTCCTGCCGCTGCTTGGTCTTTTGAAGCTGGCAAAACTTCCTGGTGCTTACATACCAAAGTGATATTATTCTACAACTGCAGCTTGTGTGAGCGTAAGTAATCCTATTATAAGTAAATTTGGCCTCAGAGATGAAGCCAAAAGGCAAAAAGCAGTGAAGTCACACGCTTCAAAGACTACTGCTCGGCTACAACAACACCCTACATCAAATTATAATTTAATTTACAGAAATCCATGTTCCTTTTTGAATTCTTAGATTAATATCTTAAGTAAATAAGATACATTTGGACAGTCCATTTTTTTTAATCCAGTTCTTTGAAAGGATTTTTTGTTTTGCTTCAAAGAAGCCAGATCCATTCCCCCGATTAATAATATGGAGTTAAAGAGATATTTCATGGGAGTTAGTTTTGATTTGAAGATACATCAAGTCATATTCTTCAGTTGTTGAAGGTCATCATTCAGGAGATCTATGGAGATTTAGTCAAAAACACAGACACTTTCTGAGATTTTCACATTCTCCTTGGTTCAGGTTTGAAAAGTAAAATATCAGGCTATTTTTTTAGGTTTCTGAATATCTAAGGGATTGAGAACTCTTGTGTCACATATGGCTGAAGAGAAAGGGCACAAAAATCACTGCTTCTGCCCAGTGTTTGTCCTGGCATCTTTGCTGTTTGCCTACCAGCCATTAAAATGCAATAGTGCTTCTCATGGGTATAAAGCTGCGGTAACTTATGCAGTGTTAAGGTTAAATTCCACTTCAGCTAGATACATGGTGGGGGGGAGGCTTCTATTTTTCCTGTTCCTTCCGTAGAAGCTGTGGAGGGTCTGCCTCTTACAATACTAGCTGCAAACCAACTTGCTACCAGGCTCTAATGTAAAAACGCACAATAAAAACAGTAACTGCAAAAACAAAAAGTTAGGCTATGATGTTTAATAATTTTCATGAAAACTTAACATTTTATCCTCCTAAGTAAAAGGCAAAATATTTATGAACAGTTCTAGGTGATTGCTCTACGTTTGCATTTCAGTGCTAATTGGAGTGATAACTTCTGCAGTAGTCTGCTTAGATATCAATCACCAATTGTGGCACAGTGCAGCTAAATACCTTTGTATTGCCTCACTCTTAGTATCATCGGCCTGATGGTACATGGGCCCTGAGCATACATCTTGGTTCCACAAACAGAACTTGGTTCTTCTTTTTCAGTTCACTCTCTTCTTTGTTTCCACTGTAACTTGATGACATTTCCTGATTTCCTCCTTACTGAGTTTATTTACCCAGATACAGCTGATTCACATCTGGGACAAAACCCTTTATTTTTCTGCCTTTATCTGTACTGAATGCCTCACACCCAGTGGAGACACACAGAGAGCCACCTTTTGCCAGCCACGTGGGATGAAGAAGTTCTGGGCAATCTGCTACCTGAAGTTATGGTATTTTGCTCCTCTAGTGCACTCTTAGAGATCACAGGCATTGTCAAATTATCAGTGACTGAGGACAGCCATTTGCCCGGGCCAAGCAGGGGTTCCATGCCTCTGAAAAGGATTTGGTGAACTGAAGGATGGCTGTATTTTGGCTCTGATGAGCTGCAGGGTGAATTTCAGGGCTGGAGAGAGAAAATTGCAGACAGAGGCTTTCGAGAACAGCTGGAGACTTTACTGCTAATTGCCTGATCTAGTGAGATGTTCTTGGCATACAGCTTTGTGACAGAAGGAATTACAGTGCCTGATTACCAACCAGAAATGCCTAAGCATACAATCCACCTTGTGTGAGGAAATGGGAGACTAAAAGGCCCTCCGTGTGGGAAAGGGCTTAGAGGCACGCAGAATTGCTTACAGAATTGCTTACATGATCTAGTATGTACCTTCCAGGGCCATATATTTTTGCTGCATTCGAGGCAGGGAGGTATCACATCTGCGTAAAGAACATACTGTAGCCTGTGTGCGTCAACTGAGCACCAAAAGAATTTTGACCTTGTGTATTCTTAAAGATCTTCTGAAGTTCTTTTCCTAGTAATGAAAAATCACATTATTTGTATAAAATGTGGTTGTCAGATTTCACTTGGCACACAACCCAGCCCTCTGGGCGTGCAAGTCTGCTAGTTCCATCCTGCACTACAGCAAGACCTTGCAGACATTTACCAACTCCCAGGGTTTCTTTCTTTTCCCTCTTCCAGTCTGAGGAAGAGCAGAGAGCTGCAACACCTATCTCTTTGATTAGGAAGATAAATTGGAACTTTGTTTATGGTAAAACTCAAGAAGCTGACAGTTGAGGTCTAAAGACATCTGCCTGTCCTCAAAGAATGACCTGTGAGCCCAGCACAGCACACAGTTGTGTAATGTACGTTACTTGTACCTTCCTTGCTACTCATCCAGAGCTCCAGTCTGTGCCAGCCCCATAGCAGCATCAGCACAAGGAAAGGGTTGGCATGAACACAACTAGTGTGCTTGGGTCTGCCTTGAAGAGCTGCAGCCCCAAAGGAAAAACAAGGCCGAGAGGAAGGGAGCAGCAACAAACCTGACCTTAGCACGTGGCTGAAAGCCAAACTTCTTGTGGGTTGAGTACTTGAATTTTTGAACAAATTTGTTCAACTGTCTATAATTTGAACAATGGCTGATGAATTGTCTTTGTTTTGCTTCTACAGTGAAGGAGGACTTTGTGTATAGTCTTTGTGCACAAGAAGGTTTCCAAACAAAAATGCTCAATAAGCATGGTATATTTGTCCTCAAACAGAAGAAAAAGCTAGGAAATCTGCATTCTTCAGCTAAGCACACACATAAAAATGTATACAAATACCATATCTTTGTGTGTATAGTCAAACAATCTGTTATATAAGAATTGCCATCCTTCCCTAGTTTTCTCAACATGTGAAATGATTCCCATCTGAAAGCCATATATACACCTCCAAAATGAGTCTGCTGTGTTTTCCAGATCTGTGTTTTCATAGTATCTAGTCCCATTTCTCCTTATTTTACCCTTTCTAATCTTAACAATATGAAGAACTATGAAAACTGTTGAAGAAATTAAACTCTGAACTGACGAATCCAACTGAATTATCTGACAAAGATACTTGCAAAGTTAGGGTCTACACCTCATCTTATCTAATAAACCAGCAGCAGCTGGCACTTCCATGGTGTAGGCCACATAGTGTATTTTATGCTGCAAGATGAATTTGCATGGTCTTTCCTGGACTCCACCTCTTATTCACACTTGGGAACGTGGCATCTACAGGGAGTGGAAGAAGGGCTGGTGATCTCTGGACCATGTGCTCTATCTTTCATGATTACTGAATGTTATTTCATGGGTAGCACCAGTATTTTTTATGGTCTCAGTAAAAGCGTGTTACTAGTGTACTGAGAATTTAAGCAGTGATTCATCACTAGTTTATTTTTAAGATAACACCCCAGAATCTTTTTCTCACAATCTAGAGCTGGGATATGAATTCTGTTTGCTGCCACGTTTCAGCAAAGTCCCAGCAAAAAGACCCAGTTCTCACACAGCCAACATGCAGACTTCCATTTCCTTTTGGTCAGGAAGATCCAAATATCAGGTCAGACCAGTACTTTCAGCCACTAGAAAAGATAAAAATCCTGAGGTGCTCAGACAGTTTGCACACCCTGCAGCTGTGTGCCACCAGCACACCTGCACAGGGTGATCCCTCCTGCTTTGCAAAGAGGCAAGTGCTCAGCTTTTCTGCACTTGGGTCATTCAAATCAATTTGTCCTGATAGAAGTGACACCTTTTAAGATGACAAGCACTTAACCTCAGTCAGAGTGAGACTCCACCACACTCAGATTTGGAAACAACATTTTGATCCTGCCCACAGTAGACAGTACTCACAATGACTTTTTATAGAAATGCCTTCAAATGCTGATCTCAACTTCTTTCCAAATTACTCCATGTATTCATGGGGAAGTCTAGTTTTAGTGCATTGTTTGTGTAAAAGGAAAAAATAGCAGAAGTCCCATAAAAATTTGAATACATGTACCCTTGCATGGTAACACATCAAATACATTGAGGTAGTTTTGTCCTGAAAATTTTTAAAGCATATTTTGAGTAGGTGAGAAGGAGATAGTCAAAATACATCCCATTCAACAAATATGAGCAGCCTGTTTTTTCAAAGGTGTGAGAGCTGCTTGGTTTTATTCAACTATATTAAAAGATGGGAAAATCAGGACATTTGTGCACTCCTCAATTTTCAATACCATAAATAAAGTAGAATTGTCCTGCTCTCCATCCAGAATGTGCTGGCTTATATCATTTAAAAGAAGAGAGAATCAGTCCTTCAAGAGAAATTCCAGAGAAAGATTGTAAGTTTAGGGCTGAGATATAAAGTGAATCATGGGAAATATAAACAAATACAGTATAAAGCTGGCTTTATCATAAGAAACTTGAAGAGAGACAAGAGCTGGCCAGTCAAGAGCAGAGCTGCGAGGGTCTTGAGGACACATAGCTGGAGCTTGATGCAAAGAGAAGCCTGAGGTGCAGAGATGTCAACCTCATTCCCTCTCCTGAGGACTCTTGCTCCCCATCAGTCTGACAGGGAACAGTGGACCCAGCACTGCTGCTATCTGAGCTGGCAATCCTTCTGCCATTAGAATTGGAGGCAGCATAAGTGAATGGGAAAATCCTGCAGAGAAAGATGCCTGCACAGCCCTCTGTTCTGCCTTTGCAGAGGGCCTGGCAGCCCCCGAGCCTGCCTCTCTGTGGGGAGGGCAGGCGTGCTATTAACGTGTCATTTATGCACTGAAAGAGAGGGCTTGTGTGCAGCAGCAGCCCAGAGGGACATCATCACCATGCAGTTCCGTTCCCTCTTCCCGAGGCATTGCCATGCATTTGTCGCTATGGTCGCTGAGATGCAGAAGCAAATAGATGAGTTAGGCGAAAAATAAACTGGGAGCAGCTGAGCATGGCACAAAAGGGGGCAAAGCCCTATTGGTGGCACTCACAGACACCTCTCACCCCTGTGTTACTGCCTGGGTTCTTTGGCAGCGCTTCGTGTTTTGCGCCGACCTTGTTTTCCTGTCACTTGGATGCAAGGGCCGATCTCGTAATTTGTGCCACTGCTTGTTTGTGCTGAGGAGCAAGAAGCAGCCCCATTCACCCACCCACCTTCCTTGTTCTGAGGCACTGCGCTCCCATTTAATGAGGGTTCATACAGCAGAGCTTGCAGCCCATGTACAAGGCCAGACAAGAGGGCAAGGAAAAACAGAATACTTGAAAAGGACAAAGAAACAGGGAAATTAACATAAATTTACCTAGTTAGGAACATGCTAATTGTAGCAAAAATCAAGGCTGGCATTCCCACAGTGTGCTTTTGCTGGGGAGTGTTTTGTCTGGCATCATAACAGGAGTGAACCTCCAATTAGTATGATCTTGAAATCAGTGGGATATCGGCACAGTAGGAGTAGTGGCTATGCTTCTAGACCTTCCTGAGCCCTGAAGAAAGAAGTCTTAGAAGAGAAACACCAATAAACCCCACAGCATATTTCTGACTCCTAAAAATTTTAATCATAATCACTGCTCTACTCATAAGAAAAAGAGTGGAAAAATCTGGCCCCTCTTAAAAAAAAAGTTTTGGATTAAAATGCTGATTTTAATGCAGTTTTCAGAGGTGAATCCTATTCAAAGCTCCTGTTGCCTCATTTTGGTAGATTCCCCATGGAAATGTACATAAGGATATCTACTTTAGAAAGCTGTGCTCCTTTAGAAAGCACAGTGTGCTGTCCTTTGAATTTACATGAAATTCCACATGGAAAATATAATAGCTTGGTATTCTTTTTGGTAACAGAGTCAATGGAGAGATATAGGGATGCAGAACATAATATATATATTTATATAGATTTATATGTAAATAATCATCTGTGCCAAAGGAAAAGAAACAAGCTTCAGGCTAAAAAAACACAGGAAAAATGGAGTGTGTGTCTTGTTTCTGCTCTTACTTTGGGAGTAGGATTCTGCAGTCAGGTTTTGCATAATCATCCCACCTCTGCTGAGAGAGTATGTATGGCTTCCTGTGCAAATATCAGACATAACACCGCTTAGGCAGAGGGGTAAAGATGCTGCATCAAGCATGGGCTTTCTTTGTGACAATGAGCAGATAATTTAAAAGATTAATGCCAGTGTGAGATTTGTCTATAGAGTAGGGGTGAATTACACAGAAATGTCAATAAAGCAGGATTTGGGAAGGTGAACAGAACAGAGGCTCAGACATAGATTTCAAAACAATCTGGTCATATTATTAACCCAAGCACAGGATTTCAGGGTGAGCACACATGTGCTAAACATGTTCAGCACACTCCTGACTGAGACCCATGGAGGGGAACAGTATCAGAGAGCTCTTAAGCAGGAGGTTCCTGGCATTGATTTGGTTAAGAGTAGAAAAGAGTGACACAGTTGGTGCTGCCAGACATATATGCTGATTTTGAGCAGTATTCTCAGAAAAAAACTGCTTGTGAATTGATCATGAACAAAAATCCAGTTAAATAATACCACTTGTCTGGAGTGGATTTCCAAGTGATACATCTTGGGTGTCCAGAGTTCTAGAGAATTTTGTATGCATAGAGCAAGTATCTAACCCCAGGGTAAGTGCCATTGTCACTGTCATGGGCAGCCCAAATTAAGTGATTAAGATAAATCAAGGTCAAAGTGTGTCAAACTTTTCTCAGGAAGAGAACTCCAAAACTATTTTCAAGACCTCACAATTCAAGTATTATATTTGCCTATCCCCATATTCACGGCAATCATTTTTAGGTTTTTTTTTAATTCTTGTGCTACCCATAAGAATATTTCTACAGAATCAGATTCAATAGTTGGTTTATGTTTTCTTTTCCCAAGAATGGAAGACATCAGGTGTGAGAATCATTTGGCTAAATACAACCATCTATTTTCAATCTAGTCATCCCCTAACTTCCTTTCAACTGTCTGCGGAGACACTTTATATCATGTTAAAGACAGTAAAAATTAGGCAAATTAACTGTGCCCTCAAAAAGCATATTTCTTGCTTTTCCTTGCAAGCAAGCTGAGAGATACTAGATCAGGTGTTCCCACGTGCACTGACAATGTCAAAGTTAACTAAGATAAATGCAAGTGTCCCCTACTTCGTGCTTCTTATTTTTTTTCAGGTACCACCAAAGTTTCAGGCTTTGTTCAATTCCTGATGCAATTTCTGATTTGTGACAGCTTTATCATCACCAGGTGAGAACACAGTGTTGCTTGCCTTCCCCTCAGCAGAAAGACTATTTTGGAATATATGGTGTCACCAGCTCTTAGTGCTACAGTCATTATCATTGTCACCACTGTGCTATCGGTGAGCGCTTACTTGTGTTTCCTGAGGTAAATCTGCTCTGGATGCTGCAAAGTCACCCAGGTAGGACCAGACAGAACACTTGATCCCAGCAGGTTTGAAGAACAAGTCTAATCTCACCTCATCAGAGGATCTGCTGAGCTGTGACAACAAGTATCTGCAAGAAGAAGTCCCAGAACATAGAGGGGACATGCTATTCAGGGATTAATGACGAGAAGCACACCCTCATCCAACATCAGTGTTTTGCCACACTGTATTCTCCATATCTTTAATTCATTTTTCTAGGTATAGTGAATTGTCTGAAGTTTTCTGATTAAATGCTTCTACAGACAACACTTTCAGTAGCACTTGGCATTCCTTGGCATTTTTCATCTTCTCTGCTATTATCTGATTTGCTACATTTTTTGACACTTCTCTGCTTTCACAGTTGAAAATTGATTTGGGGTTCCAGAGTTCTGCCACTGCTACCATATTTCTCTCCTGGTGAGAGAGAGAAAGGGCCAAGGACCTTGGGAATTTGTTATCTTTTGAAATTGTAAAGACAAACTGGACACTCTTCTGGCCCTCCGAAGGCAAGACTTTGCTCTCCATACACAGAAATCCATACACTTCATACACTACGGCTTGCATTGAAGGTCAAAACAGGTGATCTAGCAATCTTCTGACCTTCTAATCTTAAATTGATCTTCTGATCTTAAACTCAGTGCCAACCAGTGCTCACATTTCTGTTGCTTATAGAGCTTTCAAGTCCATGTGTCGCTTTTTCTTTGCTGTTGAACCATTTCATTTTTGCCACATAACCAAGATGCTACTGGGCATCTATCAGAGCCACAACTATATTGACTGTTAAAAAAAAACCTCTCAGCTGTTATAATTCTGGCCACACAAGTGCTATTCTCTCACTCATGTCCTAGTCAGTGAGTGTACCAAGTTTGAACCACGCCAACTGTGGGGGAGAACCCCTATGTCTGGATAAAATAGAGAAAATGAATCTGAAGTTTTTTGACAGCAGATACTTTTTGTCATTCCCAGGATCAGATGACAAAATGAAGTTCAGGAAGGAGAAAATGACAGTGGAACATCTCTTTTTGGGTCATCTTGGTTTAAGCTGGACTGAGAAGAGCTGAAAAGCTTTTTTTTTTTTTTTTTGAACAACTGATTGTGGGGTTTTTCTGCAGTTCACAAAGCAAAAGACGTACAGATAAATAAATGCAAACATCCCAGTGGTGGCCTGTTTGAGACCTGCCTGCATCAAGTCTTTGAGAGGTGTGTTGTTTATCACTGGCACATTCATTGAGGCAAATGTACAGCTATATTTTCCCTCTTAGAAACGTATCTCTCCAGGAGACATTTCTTTTATGTCAACATCTTCTCTCATCCTTTAAAACAAACACCAAGCCATTCTGGTCTTTGTTTTCACTGGAAAAAAAAAAAAAAAGCTTAAGAATGGAATATTTGAAACACCCATGAGGAAAATTTGAAAGAGAAACTCTTATTTTTGCAAATCTACCTATGTGGCATGAGCCAATCCACATTTTTTTGATGAGTGGAGTTGCCAGCAATGCATGCCAGGCAGGTTTTGGATCTCATCTGCATCCCTTAGGCGTCTAATGCTCCTAATCCAACAGCAAGGAAGAAAAGAGCCAGGACCACTTTTATTCTGGGAAAGAGCCAACAAAAAAGCAGTGCAGCTCTGCATGCAGACCTGGATATCATTCTGGAAATGAAACCCATTATTCATAGCCTAATTTCACCTGCAATGGATCAGCATTACTTGTGATTAAAGCTGATATTTGTTTTGCCAAGTCAAAGCTGTATATTGTGTTTTGCCTCTTAAGTATGTGTTTCAGTATTTCTGTGTATCTGTGTCACAAGTTAACTGAAGAGCCAATTTCCATCAGATGAAAGATTGTCCTTGGGAAATCTACTGTGTTATAAAATACATTAAATAGCAGTGTATTCAATAGCCACTTAGGCCTTTTCTTTGTTTCGAAATTCAGCTACCTAGAAAATCTTAAAACCTAAATCAGGAGAGAAATTATCACTTGTATTCATTAGGACCACATGTGCCAACATTCCTTTTAATATATTACATCTGAATTGTAGTTCCTAGCATTTCACTAAGCAGGTTTACTAGATTCCAATCCAATGGCTCATATGCTAGCTCTGACAGAGCTGTGCACCCCAACTGTTTTTTTTGGATATATTTTCTTTGCAGTAATAAGGTGATTTTTGGCTCTCAAACCAATGAAAGCTGCAAAATGAGATAATAATGTTATAAACTGAACCCATATTAGTGATAGCAAAAGGGATGAGGGGGAGAGAAAATAATGAGAAGTCATGAAAATACATTGGAGATCAGAAATCCTGCTCATGGTGTATTATTTTTAACTTCAAGGTGAGTGCAGAGGTAACCCCAACTGTTCCATACCCAGTGTTCCCATTTCCTCATCTCTCTTCCACAGAGCTTGACTCCTCCAGCCATTTCCAAAGATATTCTCAATCTCTCCTATGGTCCTAAATCCCCATCACAGCCAAGACTAAGAATGTAGAGCATTTATTCTCATTATTCACCTGCCTTAATTTTGTTTTTAATCTCCTCCCATCTGCTCCATATTTTCTCATTCTCAGTGACATTCTCATTACTCATGACCCAGTGCATAACTCTTATTACTGTTGCCACTTCTGGGTTACTTCAATTTTGTCTGCCAGAAAAGATTGCTCCCTAAATGTACTAGGGAACATTATGGAATTGGAATACAAACTATATAACCATATAAAAAAACTTCAAATGGAATCTATACAATGCTCCTCATCTTTTTTTTGTTAAATATAAGGCAATTCACACATTAAAGAAGAATTATGCATTAAATATACCTGATGAAGGTCCTCAGAACTCTGCTACTTGCAACTATGGATCTCAGTTCATCAAGTCATCTTGCGAAAAAGAAGCCAGAGGAAAGATTTTGAAGTTGCTGAAATATAGAATAACTTACCTCTTAAAAGCATATGGCTTAATTTTCAGGTCTGATGTCTAAATAGTATGTATTCATGTTAAATCATTGATCAGTGAAATGAGCTACAGCAGCAGTGAAAACAACAGAAAACTTTTGGAGAGATATATAGACAGTATTCTGTGGTTTGTTCTTTGTATTTTGTTTTCATTAAACCCTTTTCTCACACCTTAGCAGTCTGTGACTAAGACAGCAAATGCATAACTCTGATTCCTCTTTATCATTGGCCTCTTTGGGCTGGCTGCTTCCATTTTAGATACCTGTTGTATCCTGGTTTTACAGAAAGGACGGGGTTTTTTTGACATATAATCAGCCTGCATTTCTTCCTCTGCCAAAGGTCTCTATGGACACCTCAGAGCAGCTCTAACACCTTCACGAAGCTCTGCATATCTGCCCAGCATCAGTGCAGCTTGGGGGAAGCCACACCAGCAATTCCCACCAAATCCACTGCTACCAGCCTGCAGCTGAGGCTGCAGTTTCCATTCTTTCCTCCACTGGGCAAGTAATTTAACGCGAGTCAACCAGAAGAGGAAGAGAAAAAATTTAGTGGTTAGGGTACTACCCTGGGCATCAGGAGTCATGGGCAGTGCTCCCTTTCCCTGGGATTTGCTTCTGTGTCTGCCATTAACCTTCAGAAAAGAAGCCATAGATGGGAGCAGACCGGGACCCGTGCCTGCTCAGCCGGAAAAATATGGGCCTGATTTATTGTTAGTATTTTTATACAGCATGTGACAGCAGCATTGAGCATCACAAAGGTTAGAGGAGAACCGGGAGAAAGTTAGGAAAAAAACTTGGGGACCGGTGCTGAATAGCCTCGGCGGTTTACAGGGAAATCTAACCCCCTTAATCTTAGTTTGAAAAACAAAAAATGTAACAGTTCTTCTCCCGCTAAGAATCTGTCCTTAGGAAAAAGGTCCCAGCAAAGGAGCTCAATCAACAAAAAAATCCCGGGAAGGCATCCACCAGAGGGAGTTGGATGAATGCATCTAACCCAGCCTGAGCTACAAGTGGTTCTACAGCGGCTGGGAAGAGCCGTCTGTGCACGCCCCGGGACAGACAAGCTGCTCCCCGCAGCTGCTGGTCAGGAGCCTGGGCTGAACTCAGCAAAGTACTGACCCAAATCTGCATAATCTTAAGTGAATACTCAGTGAACTCTAAGGAATTGCTCTGTGCATGGCATTAAGCGAGTGTTTTATTAGAGCGGGGTCAAAATACTCAGCGCTTTGCAGGATCATATGAGGAAAAGAAAAGACTCTGTTTACACCTCGGCTTTTATTTTTCCCTCACTGGTTCACTTGTTAGAAAGAAAGCTAAGCCAGGGCCAGCCTGGTTTCTGGGAGGCCCAGGGAGGAAGCCTTGGAAGCAAACCCAACTGCTTCCACTCAGGAAGAGTTTTTGATGAGGCTGCCTTTGAGATGCAGCAACAGCAGCTGCTCTGGATGGATCCTGGCCCGTCTGCCAAAGAGAAAAACAGCCACATGATGACACCTCTCTATCTGGAATACAGGGTAAATCTCCGGTTCAACATGAAGTCTGCTTCTGAGATCTTTTTGTCTAATTCATGTTAAAACTATTTGCAGCAGAGGGAAACAGTGTGTACTATTCTTTTACCAAAAAAAAAAAGAAATTAAATTCTTGCCTCCCTCTGCCCCAGAAAGCAGGCAAAGGATCATAGTGCTAACAAACCATTGTGGAAATATCCTGGACTAAAAATACCATTTTAAACCTTTTGATTTTTTTCTTTTAATTGCTTCTCCTGGGTGTCCTAGAATCTTGAACAGTTCCTAAAAGAAATTTAAGAAAAAGCACTCCACCCTGCTGGAGATCTCAATCAAAATTCTGCTTTATATTAGGATAAAGGAGCACAAGGAGTTAATCCCAGCTATGTGCTTTGACACAATTCCTGAGTAAAGGCTGTGAGAAAACATTAAATGAAGGTGATTCCTGCCTTGATGAGATTATTTTCCAATAAGAGGAGGGAAAAAAGGCATTGCAATATTAGAAAAGGATGAGGCCGTTGTTTCTGTGACCACAAGAAGGAGATGCAGAGAGAGTTTTGCCTTAGGACATTCCTGAGCTGGAATTCCAACCCCAAAAGCAGGCGGCCCCCAGCCCAGGGCACAGTCCTTTGTCACCTCTACCCTCTCTGTAAACCAGGCATCTTAATACCCCCACTTTTCACAGGAATGCTAAATAAAATGCCTTGAAGATGAAGTGCCTGTCTTGCTGTCACGCTGCCAATTCTCCTGCACTGTGCAGATTCATATGGTAACAGGAGCCAAGGTCAGGGGAGCATTAGTCAGTCTGAATTTGGCAAACGGGGGTGCCAGTGTCTGATAGCCCTCATGCACAGATTAGATTAGCGTGAAATGCCCTGCCTAGGTTATCCTTGAAAATCACTTCAGCTACTGCAGGAAATGGCTGCTCAGCTCATTAGCAGGGGTGAAAGCAGGACAGTTACTTTCGACATACATTTGCTTTGCCGGTTTTTACTTTCTGTGCTGTTAGTGCTGGTTTAAGCCTATCTGAGAAACGTAAATATCCCCAGTTTTTTCATGGGGTACTTCTGATCTGTTCATATCCCAGGAGGTGTTCAAGGCCAGGCTGGATGGGGTTCTGAGCAACCTGGTCTGGTGGAAGGTGATGCTGGCCACAGCCGGGGGTTGGAACAAGATGATCTCCAAGGTACCCTTCCAACCCAAACCATTCTGTGATTCTATGATATCTAAGGTATTGCTCTTTCATCCCATTCCTCTATTCATTTCTTTCAAGCATATCCCCGGGGTGTCTGCTGCCGGGCCGTTCCCAGTGGAGGCAATTTCTTCACCGTGGAGGTCCTGTTGGTCCTATCTGAGCATGCAGATTTTGGCGCAATAAATTACTTCAGGGAGAACATGATTTAGCACCCACTGAGCCTGTACATCCATGGGGTGCGGAGCAGTGAAGACATGATCTCGGCATCAGTGTAATTGCTTCACTGAGAAACCCTGCCATAAGCAAGGCTAATGAGCTTCTGTGCAATGTCCTCTGCCCAGCACACTCCCAGTTTTGGAGCCAGCTAAGTGGGCCCCAGCTGTCAGGCACCCTGCTCCACTGATCTGTGCAACAAGAGGCTGCTGACAAGTTCATCCTGCTCTGTTGGGTTGGAGAAAACATCTGGGATGACAGCAGATAGCCTCAGTCCTGAGACAGGAGACAAGCGCATCAGGTTTATGAGGCTTGTTTTAATCATATCAAAAGTGTCTCTCACAAATCTTATGTATTTATTTTAAAATTTTTTTTCCTAATAGAAAGACAAACACTACAAATTAAAATGTCAAGTGGCTCTCAATGCTGTCTGCCAGTCACCTTTAGTCTGCTGTCACTTGTAGTCTAGGTGAAAGGCGAGTCTTTTGAAGCACTACTACTGCTAGTAGAAATCTAAATATTAGCCCTTCCTCTCCATGTCTCCATCAGATAAGACACCAGGTTTTCTGTTAGCAGCCTTGAAGGTCGTAGTTCTTGACGCCAGCCACACCATACTCAGCAGGAGTCTGGGACACAAAGAGGTGGGGAGAGAATATAGATCCAAGCCCCTTTTCTTCTTTCCTGCTCTCCTGCATAAAGTATTGCAATTAATTATGTACTCAAATTGGAGTGAAGGCAAGGACCCTCTTTTTTGGAGTGACACAGTGCTGCAGCCCTGCTGCCTTCGTAGCCTTTACCTCCTCCTCCTCCCAGTGCATGCACTCGCTCTTAGGGCAAGTGCTCACACCCTCTGCAACAGTGGAAACGCACAAAGCAAAATACCAATTCTGGACCAGTGTCAGCATTACCAGTATTGGGAAATAATGCAATTAAATCCAGTCTAGAGCATTTTTCATGTAGTTCTGTGGGACTCTGACAATAACTGTAAGTTTTATAGCAGTTCCTCTTGCTCTACACACCCTAACCCTCACCCAGTAAATTGCATATGGTACAAGAGTGTGAAACAATCATCCCCAAAAAGAGGTATCTTTCAGCTTCACTGTCATTCTGACAGAGAACTGTGTTGCTCTACACAGGCAAATCAGCTTCCAAGAAGCAACATGTTTCTAGAGGGACAATGTTAGGAAAATCAAAATGTGTGTGAGGAAAAGCCAAGGCAATGCTGGGAAAGCATTCAGCTGTCAGTAAACACTCCCTCCCCTTTATTATCCACCATTCCCTTGTCCCCTTTATCACTGGAAAACAAAAAAAATCCTGATGAAGCCACAAATGACATAAGGAATATTTAATTTTTAGCAGTAAAACCAGAGTGGGATAGCACAGGGCTGAATGTGCTATACACAGCTTGTATAGAAGCCAGGACAGCCACAACACTGCTGAAGGCTGCCATGGAAGCAGGGCCAGGAGTCACATGGACATGAGTCTTTGAAAAGAGTAATTTCTAATATAATCAAAGTCAAAATATAATCCAAGATGAGATTCCTGTAAATAAAAGGAAATTTATTTGTTCCACATGGCATTATAAAACAAAGTTTAAAAAAAACTTAAAGCCAGCATGCTGAAGAACATAACCAACCCTGTGGGCCTGTCTTATGATGCACAGACAGCCTCACTGGATATGGGTATTCCCATATGTCCTCCCTGTGAGAAAGGGAAGGGAAGGGAAGGGAAGGGAA
>WBMY01005592.1:863260-895611 GCA_013397315.1 Donacobius atricapilla | reverse complement strand
AAAGAGGGAAGGGAAGGGAAGGCAAGGGAAGGGAAGGGAAGGGAAGGGAAAATACCTAAAAGAAGGGTTTCCAGCCCGCCTTCTCCATAGATATGATATATTCTGGTCTCTATACAGTTCAACATTTGAGACCAAGAGAATCTTTTTTTCTGCCCAATGAATTTGGATTGTTTTAAACCTGAATAAGTCACAAATTTGCATCAGAAAAGTCAGCTGTCCTTTGCACAGCTACTGGCAGGAATTAGTCAGGGTTATCTATGCCTTGATCGTCTTTGAGGCATGGAAACCACTTGCACAAAAAGTCAAAGATAGTTTCATTGAACCCAGTAGCATGACTTAGTGGGTTCAGGATTTCACTCCAAACATTCCTCCTCCAGTCTACAAGTTGAATCTGAAAATTTTATTTAACTTTCCCTCACTTTTCCATCAGCAATAACGTTTGTACCCACAAAAAAAAAACAAAAAAGTGTTTATAATGCATAAACCAGAAACCCACTTCTGCCCAAGTTGTCCCTGCAGTGCTCCCAAGGAGAAGAAGCAGGGCCATTCTATTTTAGTCAACCAAGTCAGTCAGTGAGGTCCTGTGTACTCGCAGGAATTCAGTCTGTTGTATAAGCACAGGCCAGACACATTTACATGTTTCCATAGCCACTTAATAGCCACCATTTGCAAAATCCCCAAGTTTTGCATGCTTTCATTTGAACAAAACTCCACCCCAATCCTAATCTTCACCCTGCTCTCATTTAGACTTCCCTAGCTTTAGCTGACATCTTGGGCTCAAAATAATAGTAGCTACACAGAGCTTGGCCAGATATGAAACAGCAAACGTTTGTTTAGTCCTGGCTGTGTGTTTGTGTGGCTCAGAGACTCTAATTCTCCCAAATATTGTGAGATTTTTTTCCATTTTCCTTTCCATTTTCATTTTTTTGTCCATGTTTCTTCCTTTCCATTTCCATTCTCCTTTCCCATTTTCAAAGTGGTGGTTTCTTCCTTGCCTTGCTTTGGCCTGTGTGTGATAAATTCATTTATGAACTGTGATGTGTTTTTTTGCTGATGCTTCTTTTCTTTTCACAGCTGGGACTGCAGTGTCTCTTCCAGCACCAGCAAATAACCTATTCAAACATCTTCAGAAACTTCGCAGGTAATGTTTTTTAGTTTTATTGCTTCTTATCCTGTGTGTGGAAGTTGACTTCTCAGAAAATAAGAGTAGCAAAACCAACTGGAAACATTTAATACCTCATCAGGAACATAAGGACTTCTCTATTGGCATAAAAAATAAATCTCTGTTGGCTGTGGCCTCTTCTAAGACTGGCATGCCATTTCTGAGGGGCTTCCTCTGCCTTCTGGGGTGCCTCAGGGCATCATGAGGGAGCAGAGCTGCAGCAGGGCCCCAGCACGATGGTGGTCCAACTGTTTTCCTTCAGCAGTGAGGTGACAGCTGAAACCATGGCTTCTGCCTGGAGTCTGTCTGGGAAATATTTCTGGTTGCACCTCACCTTCACATCACTGTGACAGTGTTTGAGACAGCAAGTCCAGAGTCAATGAGCATTAACATGCTTTAACAAGCACCCCTGAGCATCACTGCAAATCACTTTGCAAGCAACAGTGGCTTGGATGATTTCAAGTAAGACTAAAGCAGTGCCAGTCAGAAAGGTGAAAGGTTTCGGAGAGCTCACTTGGACACTGACCTCACATCAATCCACAGAACCTGCTATTCCCTTGCTGAAAACTTGGAATCCTCAGAACTCGCAGGACAACAGTGTCTAAAAGCATCTTATTTCATCTTTAAATTAGACCTTAGTCAGAAATGCCTTACTCAAAGGGTGGTGAGGCACTGGAACGTGTAGCCCAGAGAAGTAGTGGATGTTCCAATCCTGGCAATGTTCAGAGCCAGGTTGAATGGGGATTTGAGCAACCTGGTCTAGTGGAAGGTATCCCTGCCCATGGCAGGGGGTTGAGACTGGATGACCTTTCTATGGTTCTATGATTATATAATCTCTGGCAAGCTAAGAATTTCCCCTATTTCCCCATGGATGAGGTCTCAGTGTTCTATACTGCCCACTGACTGGCTGTGATTCCCTGTTTGAGTCTGAATGCAAAGGCAATACAAGTCCAATGCAACTTGCTTTCTCCAGGATTCACGTCTCCATGAGCATAGAAGCTCCAAGGGAGCTTCTGGTAGCTGTGGTCAAGCCCATTTTTGTTTCCTGAGATACTGGTGCTACTTTGGGAATAACAAAAAGCTAGGATAAAGCTCAATACAAAAAAAAAGAAACTTTTTTTTCTCTTGACTGGAGCCTGGCTATTAGAGGCTTTTGGACAAATTGATTCCCTGAGCACCTTTAGGAAATTAGGCAAACCCTTCCTGTCCAGATCAGTTCTCTCAAAAGGTGACTCAGCCCCGGTCACTCCAAACAATTGTTGTTTTTGTCTCAGCTGCAAGGTCATGTCTGTATTAAAATATTTTCAGTTTACTTTTGACGAATATTCCCCATCTGAAGGCAAATGAGAAAGGCTTTTTATTTCCCTTCAAAACATTCACCATTTGCACAGACTTAAACAGTCCTTCTCTGGGACAATGTCGCATATTGAACTTCCTAAGTAAAGCTAAAACCAGCCACTGGAAAAAAACTGTGAACTTCCCTAAGTTCCCTAACACTAAGAAATGAAAAATGCCATTAAATATAGAAAGCAAGGGCTTTTAAGTTACTATTCTTTGCAAAGCTTTGTATTATAATTGTCACTCTCAGAGTAGCACCTATACAGAGTAATTCAGATTAGCATTCCCCTGAGATAAGCACTGTTCAAAGTCCTTGAAGTAGGAGGCAATCCCCATAATAGCAAGGAGATTAATGTTGAAGAGAGTGAAGTATTTCACAGGTGAATGTCCTTCTCAGTAAAGCTAGACAAAAAGCCTTATTTTCACACTCCATTTTCCTCCAGCAAAGAAGGACAAATTAGCCTGCACGGTGTGACAGACTAATGACTTCCAGTCTCCAAGCTAGGTCACTGTGGATAAATCTGCCAGGGAGACCTCGGGCAGACGGGAAGTCCCTTGCCAGAACTCAGGGCTGGTGAGATGGGAGCCAGCTTTGAGCCAAAGGCTGCGTGGCCAGGTTATCATAGTGCTGAGGTGGTGTCCCTCTGCCTGGTTGGTGTAACCTAGAGGGAAAAACAAAGAGCAGGAGGAAGGATAATTCCATAGTTTGAAGGAATTGGGGGAGTGTTTAAGTGACATCTCTAAGGTCACTTACAGGCACTAATTTGGATGGCAACAGGGCACAAGAGAGAAAAGCAATGAGCAAATCTCATTTTTCCGGAGTAGGAGTAACCCAACATTGTCTGAAATGGGTTTAGAAAATATTTTCTGCAGATGAAACATTCATCTCCTTTTCTTTCTGACTCTGCCACCTTCATCTTTACCAAGCTGCATTTTTCTTCATGAATTTCTTTAAGATTTTCTCTATTCCACCCTGGAGGCCCGGGTGAAGTGCTGTATACCAGCGGGGAAGGTGAGGGCACACAGAAGGAATGTGAGTGTTGGAGGAAGCTGGGCTGCCAAACAGCATCTGCGTCTGCTGCTGAAGGCTATGCTGACACACCGGGTTATTTCTGCTCCGATATTACCCGGGTGTCTAATTAAAGACAAGGTTAAAGACACAGCCTGAGATTTAAAGTTGTGAATACTTACGAGCGGGGATTTCAGGTTTTGCTTTGGTGTTTAAAAGGTCAGAAGCTTTATGGCTCCTGCCAATCTCCGGTGAGATGCATCCCAAACACCATCTCAGGCAGCACAAGCCCAGTTTTAGGACACCAGGACAGCAGAGAAGTATTTCCCTGCCAGGGCTAATCAGAAAAGGTTGCTGTAATGAGAAACCTAGTCAGATTTTTCACTCAAAAATGCTTGGTAAAATTATTGCGGGATTTTTTTTGGATATAGCAAATTAAATAGTTTTTTATTGCAACCAAGTCTCTGTATCAGTTAACACATAAAGTGCAGGGATAAATAATATTTTCCATTAGATTTTATTTGGAAATCAAAAGAAGTACAAAACCATATTTTAAATCCAGCTTCTTATCCTTGCCAAAGAGCATGAGTCACACATGATGGTATTCATAGAGAAGCCAGCAAAGCTTGGAGAAATATTTTGGTATTAGGTTTCTATTCCATATCCAGAATGAGACAAACCTAACTGAGTGTGAAATCTGAGAATAACATCAAGATTCTTGAACTCAGGTGCCTAGAAGATAATTTTGTTCTTGGGGGCTTTGGTAAAAAATAATGTCATTAATCATTTTTTGACATTTACAGAATTTCCTACAATTTAACAGGCAGTGGAGGTGTGCACTGCAAAGGAAACTGTAGTGGGGTTCAAGCACCACTTGTAGGTGTCTGTATGTGAACTGGAGACTATGCTCTCATTACAGTAAATATGGATGGTGCTTCCAATAAAGTAGTAGTGAATAGAGTCTGGAAATTACTCAGCTGACTAACTACCAGGTGACTCTGAGTACACCATATTATACTGAAGGCTCCATGGTGTGTATTACCTGGATTTCTATGGCGGATAAAAGGAGTATAGACACTCAGAGCTCACGTACACACTGACATTCACATTTTTTAGCATGCAACTGAATCCTACACCACGTGTTAAAATATGGGCCATCTGTGTAACTGCAGTCAAGATGTCCCGAGCCATGTCTAAAACAGGTGTGGCTCAGCAGCCACAACCCCATACAGAGGTTACTCCTCAATGCACACCACACTCCTGCCCTTGCATATCTGTTTCTTCATAGCAAGGAAGCTGAGGTTCTCAAAGTACCCCTGAACCAAACCTGAGATGAGCACTCTGGCCCAAAGCAAAGTGCCAGAAGTTTCTGCCCACATGGACAACACACAACCCATCCTCAATCTGCAAGATTTACCTTACCATGCCTTGTGTCCATAGGTAACAGGCCTGAAACCCAAGAGTGAGCTTCAGCCAGGGAAATATGGAGTCAGGACTAACACTGACAGCCTGGACTATCTACCTTGCACTGAGCTGGTGGGATAGGTATTGAGGTTCCTGACCAAAACTATTTTGTATCATGCTGTTTCCATGAAAGCCAGTCTCAGACACCAAAATACACAAACTTGTGTCTTACTTCTATTTGTAGACTCCCCTGGCATATTTTAGAACCGATCTGAGCTTCTAAATATTTTTAAGAATTGTTCAGGTTTTGTTTCTTTTTCCTTTCTCCTTGATTTTTATTTTAAAATTTTCACAACCTATTTTCCATAGAAAATTGTTCTAGAAGTCTGACCATGTGCTCTTGCTACATGGAGCTTTAAATCTCTGCAGGGCGACACTGGAAATCAAGCACTTATGTTCACAAAGCTCCCAGCCATATCTAATCTATATAACAAAGGACAGGAAGAGAAGGAAAATCAGCCCCCAAGTTCTCAGAGTTAAACATCCAAAAGGGTGAGGAATGCTGACAGAGGGTGAGGCGCCTGCTGCAGCCCAGCAAGAGGCCGCAGCGATGTTGCAAGCATGACACTTGAGCAAGGCTGTTCTGGTAATTGAAAACAGCCAGAGCACTCTGTGTCACCATCACTGCAAAGGACACCGACACTATGACAGGTGTGTTCAGCAGAGCACAACCAGGAAAAGTGCTGAAAAATGAAAGAAGATCACAGTATTGGGGGGAGCAACTGGCGGTCAGGTCTCCTCAGCTCAGCTTCTTGCAATGCCATCCCTGGACCCAGCTTTCTTTGGAGCCACAGCTGAAGAGCTGGATGATAGGCACTCGTCCTGGTTAGAAAAGACAGGTGTCTGCTAGGGAGGGCAAGACCTCCCTTTGGAATGGAGAATTCAAACCCCCTCCCTCCGAATTATTAAAAATTTGATATTAAGTCCGCTCTCAGGCAAAGATATGGGGATAGGAATAACAGCTCTATACTAGTATGTATAACAAGGTAAACAAACAACAACAACTACAGCATTAATGATAAACAAAACCAGGAGCCTCGAGGGGCTTTTGTTTCACAAAGCCTGGGGCAGTCTGGTCTCGGTGCAGGCCTCCAAGAGCACCAAGGTGGGACGGTAGAAAATCCCGGGCTGGTGGATGGGATGTACCAAAGCTCCACGGTGGTAGCTGGAAGGGCAGGGATGTCCTGGCAGGGCCGGGCAGTGCGGGGACACAGCGTATCCAAAGCGGTGCCGAAGGAAAGCGGCAGCGGTGGGATGGGGCCGGCCCAGCCCAGCAGGGCAGGAGGAGGAGAGTTCAGAGTTCCTGGGCACACGAGGAGATGATGGGAGATTTCCTCAGGAACGGACCCAGTGATGGCAATGAGAAAACTCCTCCCGCAGCAAGAGCGGCCTGACCATCCTCTCTGCGATGCCAAGAGCAAGAGAGCGAAGCTGCCCCTACCCCTGCCCTTTACCTGCCCCAAACCTTGCGGTATCTCTTATTTCCATAGGAGAGAAAAACTCTCAAGAGACCACAAAAGGGTGTAGCCCAGTGCTGCACTCTCCTTTGGCCATTTCTTTTGTTCTGGTCAAGCACCCATAAGCACCCAGTAATTAGTCTCCTAGTGACTTTATGGGGAAGAATTCTATAAGGGGAAAAAAAAAACCAAAACAACAAAAACAAACAAATCTAACCCCCAAGAGCACTGCTTTCCCCTCATGCAGCCCAGTCTCCCTGACCTCATGTGATCCCACAGGGATGATCTGCTGAGGCACAGGCTGAAGCCTGGAGATGTTTCCTGGGAAGGGATGGGTCTCACCATGTGTACAGGGCATTTTAATAACCCTGTGCCCTGGACTGAGCCTGAGAAAACAACCAAGCTGATGACAAAGGGTCGCATTGCCATGTAAGGCAGTTGGAACTAATGATATAAATACACTTTGAACAAGACATCTTTATCAAGAGAGGAAGTATTAAGAGCTACATTGACCAGGCAACACAGGAGAAAGGAGGATAAAGAGGGACTGAGATAAGGTTAATGAAGAATGACAAATAGAGCCAAGTGGCTTTTTCCTGTTAAAGAAAACCCATCCCTTCTACTTATAGAGATCAAGGATAGAGAGCGGACTTTCCTGAGCCAAGCACCCCATCAGAAAAGAGAACTAGTGCTCTAGAAACCCAAATCCTCTCCCTTGCAAATATGGGGTGCAGCTCTGGTCCAGCCACAGGTCAGCCTCATGGGAAGCCCAAAGAGAAGCACGTGGATCATTCCCATAAGGCAGAGCATTACCCCTGGGGCATGGCCAGCCCAGGGCGGTCCCTGGCATGCATGCAGTACTTTGATGACTTGGAGCATGGCTTTTACTGCTCTCCCTGCAGCCAGGAAAAGCCAAATGCAAACATATGCAGGTTAAGCCAGGCAAAAACATACTTGATTGCCTGGAGTTGTCATTTTTTGATTCCAGAAAAGTTCCAAGAAGGGTAATAAACTGAATGGATTAATTAAAGAACAAGAGCTAATCAAAAGCAAAGCAGTCCCTTCTGGCTAACAGACCCTATTGCACTTGCAGATAGAATTGTTTCCATCCCTCCATGGTGAGGTTTTAATTTCTAATAATTGAAGTCCCTCCAGCCATTTGCAAGCAAACTTTCCTGCCACCTGACCTGAGTCTGTCCACTGATGATGGCCTTTCTTGTGGATGAAAAAAGCAGCACGCTCATCAGCAGTGCTAGGAGACCAGGAAAAGCCTGTCCCAGTAACTGGCTGGCTCCAACAAAACTGAAGCTGGTGGAAAGAATCCAAATTTCTTTCGAGGATGCTGGCTCGGGGCTTCTGAGATTTCAGGCTAAGATGACAGGACTAGAAGTCACAGGAGCAGAGCAGGTGAGAAGGTCAGGGGGAGATTTATACGACAGCACCCACTGCACAGCCCTCCTGCAGAGCCAGGTCTGCCTCCACCAGCCTCTCTCACTAATGGGTGAGCTTGTATAAAGCACTGCCAGGGCTCTGAGACCAGTCACAGCCCTGAGTTAACTGACCTGGCCAACCTGCCCTCTCTGTCCCCATGCTGTAAGCAGCCTTGTCTCCAGTCCTGTCTCTGGCTCCATGTCCTGGTGCTCCTGAGCAGGCTGCCCAGACTGATCCCATATCTTGCCTTGTCCAATGGCCACTTGATGCTCAAAGGAAGTGGTCACTGCTCCTGGCCCACCTGTGACTGCACCTGGTCAGGGATGGCATGTCCTGTGCTGGGATCAGCCCCCACTCCCAACTTTTCCTCCCTTGTGGAGGAGCCTCACTCCTATTGCTCCTGTGCAGTCACTTCAATACCATTCATAGCCCACACATGAGGGTCCCATGAGTAGCTAATGATGGCTCCGGCTGTCACCCCAAAGTGCTTTCCATGCTCTGCTTCACTGACCTTCCCAGCCTTGCAAGTGGGCAGTTCTCAAGCTGGCAGCAGGCATAGGCCTCCTTCCTGCAACTCAGATCAAGACAGGCGACCTTCAAGCACACCTCAAAGGCATCTGGTGTTCTCTGGACACAGGGATTCAGTTCCCAGGCCAACCATCACAATACTTTGTCCAATTTTAAGTTCTGGAGAAAGGAGTTAAGTGGAAGAATGGCTTTATGCATAGATATAATTCGTTAAAAACAGAGTGTTATGTCATGGTAAATTGTATGGTATACACAATTTTTTTAAAAAAACAAACCAAAAACCAGCTTCATATATGCATATCCATACACTTCCATGGTTTCTTGTAGCTCATCTCAGACAAAAGGACATGGACATTCTTATCAATCTCAGATACAGATTTGGGAAATCTGGATAAATCACTTAAGGCCTAACGTATCCAGCAACTAGGCAAGATTGTAACAGCCCATTCCAGGGGCATATTGTCAGTCTTAGCATACTATCATTTACAAAATATATGTGAAACTCAGATTGATACTCTCTTGGTATGATGTGCAGGTAGATCATCACCTGAAAGTGTATCTAAATAGTAAAGCATTATTAAAGATTACTTGTGTTTTGATGAGGCATAAAAAATTTGAGAAAAGGCTAGTGGGAATCAAAAGATAGATGTGAAACTCTTCCCATCAGGAAGACTTATGACCTCTCAAAGGACCTGCAGAAGGACTTCCCAGATCTTACCTCCAGGCAACAAAACACGTGGTGCTGAAAACTGGTAGTTGCTAAGAATATCTGCAATGAAACATTCCACATGGCATCCTTTGTGTTTCCACATGGAGTCTTTTTGACCTCCAAAAGCTGGTTGTTCTCATCACTTTGATCCCACACAGATATAAATGTTCATCACTGCTTCACTTCATGAGCTGATATGCTGGGATGCAGCTTCAAAGGAGCCTGTTCTCCATGAGCTGAGATGTACAGTGCAGGCAAGTCTGTGCCTCACTGCACAGCCGCCACATCACTTATGATAGCTCGTGATATTTGTTCCAATAACATTTCCACTGCTCCTTTTAACAATAATTTAACTTTGTGTTTTAATAAAAAAGGCAGATGTAGGCTGCAACAGAACAATACTCTGCATGAAATAACTTTGAACTCCAGACAAACATGTTTTAATTGACTTCCTTCACATATCATTTAACAAGTTTTCAAATGTACAGATGCTATCCAGTTACCAATTCTTTGCTGGCAGCTGCTTCACAGACCTTTTCTACAGTAAAAACAAGCAATCAAAAAATGACAGCGCAAGAAAAATACGGCCAAAGTGATAGCATTTGGTAAAAGTACCATCTGCTTATTTAAAAGCAACAAGCATTTAATATCCTGCAGTCACTCTCGTTTTTCAAGCTTTTTATGGTTCTGACATATTTGCAGGACAAAGGTCCCATAAGTCCCAGGCGAGGGGGGAGATCCACTGCTGCAAAAACAAACCCAGAATGAAACAGCTCGTCAATGAGATCAGAAAAGAAATGTCACTCACTCCACTGTGTCACTGCAGTCGGTGTACAGAGCCGCCTCTTTGCCCATCCAACTCCCCTCCTTTGGACCCATCCCTCCTTAGACAGAAGAGGGGGGGACTAGCTTAAAATCCATGAAAAAGTTTGAAAAATAGTGACTTGTCTCACTTCATGCTTGTGCAAAGATTTCACTGTAAAGAGAGCAGAGGGACCAAATAGATCTGAACATGTGGAAGCGCTTCTTTGTTAACCCAAAAGGTTTAGGGAAGTTAAACCAGGCTCATTATGGAATTTATTTTGTATGCTGTAAATTACTAAAGAGAGGTCCCAGATTTCAAAATCTGGCCTGGATTTCAACCTCCCAAAGAGCTGAGCTGATTGATTCTGTGGTTATAGCTCAAGTGTTGTCACAGAGCCAGTTGCAAAACTGGCATGTGGTTCCAGACTCAGATTTTGATTATTTTTGGACCAAGAGCCGCATGTGTCTGGAGCTGGGATTTCATATTATGTCTCTATTAAGTAACATTTTGCAAATGCTCAGCCCAGAAGGAGTGAGTACATTCCAAGGGACACAGACTGTTTTAAAACAAAATTGTTTTTCAATGTTCTGGTGCATGGTCTGGACCTGAGCAGCACTGAGGGCTGCTCGCAGGTGGGCAGGCCAGGAGCTGCCTGCAGCCTTCAGCCTGAGCATCACCCTTGAGAGAGCAGTCCCACACCCCCTCTGGGTCCTCCTCTCCTTCTGCCACCCTGCAAAGCCTGAGCCATCAACACTAAATTCTACACAGGTATCCCAAGGATGCAGACAGGCCCCCCCCAAGCTGCCTGACAGCAAACAGGCCCACGGGATTGTGAACCTCTCTGTGCAATCTCACCACGGAAGCTAATGCTTCCAACCTCGGTAAAAATGCTCAGCCCTGCCATTCTTTATTATGCCAATCATATTCCAGAAGTTGAGCCTTAACAAGGGACTTTAACAGCTTAAAACCCTCTGAGCAAAGCCAACCCCATAGCAGCAAGCTCTAGGTGCAAGTGATGGAAAAAGGAAAAGTAGGAAATCTGGCCTTCCAGGCTCAGTGCCTTTTCAGCTGAACTGTGTGTGATGATGGGTGGATGAGGGGAATAACAGACCTGTGGCTTTTAATTAAGCAATAAAAATTCCTGTTCTTTGATCAAAGCAACGGGAAAGCCTCCACATGGCATTTATTTATCTCTAGGTTAATCTGTCTTAAGGGTCTGAAAAACACATTGCATCTGCAGTAGTTTTTACTATTTCTGGCCATGTGAGCTTTGTCACTACACAGCTGAAGTTCTTGCAAATACATTCAAGAAGCATGAACTAGTCCTCATACTAGCCCAGTGACTGAATGCGAGTGACTATCCCGTAGAATGTCTCATACTCCAAGGATAGGGTGGGTCTCTGTGTTGTGCATTTCCTCTGTATTCAACAAAATGAGGATTTGGGGCCTACATATGCCCCTGTAGGTGCCTCATATCACCTGCATCATTTATAAGGCAAAACCAGTAAATGCTGTTTCCTCAGAGAAGTGTCATAGAGGCACAGACAAGAAAAAATGGTAGCTCAAGAGAAGAAATCTGTCTGCTGCCTTACTGAGTTGTGCTAATCACTTGTCCCTGCTCTCTCTCTTACCACTAATGAAGTCAGTACATATAATCAACCTTGATCTGAATTAATTATGATACATACCTTACCTAAAGTGACTGTTGGAGTCAAGCAGCCTTTAAAAAAATGAGTTCCTTGAAATATTGATACATACAAACATTACTCAACGAAGATCACTTCTAAAATTATTACCCATATTAATTACCATATATTTTCCTTCCCATCTTGCCTGCTATAGAATACTAACAGAGCAATGAGAAAGTGAAGTGATTTTTAATTCTGGATTGTAAACCATCAACACAGCTGCAGATTCATTTACAGTTGCAGATGCTTTCTGGCTAATGAAGTTAAAGCCAGAAGAAATGCAGTTTGGCTTTGATGTTTCAAATGGTTTATGGGTCTGACTGCCTGGAAGGGGAAATAAAATAACCTTTTATTTGTACTTTTGGCAAATTAATTTTTGAAATGGCTGAAAGGCTGACAATGAGCCTTGCACTATCATGCTCGCAGAGCTGCTTTTGAGATTGAAGCTAAACATAAAAACTCCTTGGATGAGAGCCTGAAGTGCTCCCCAGGGAATAATTGTGCAATAGCAGAGGGATGAACAAGATGGTGAAATAAATCTTTTTTGCCATTACTGTCTCTGACATTAAAGCGCTGCTAAGGATAGGATAGCAGGAGAGACTTATAATACTCTTGTAAGACTTGTGTTGGAAAAAAAAACACCAAAAAAATCCACCAACTCTAAGAGTCAAAGGCACTGTCACACCTGCTGGTACACTGTGCAGTTCACCCAATATAGAAATTCTACAAACTTTTAGAATTCCCCACACCACTGTATAAAGGACAGAACAGAAATATGAGTGCCTTCAAAGAGGGAAAATGCTTGGAAGCTGCCATAAGAACTTCTGTGGAGGCAGGAACCCGGAGCACCCAAGGCAGTGAAAAACAAATCTCCTGCTTGGAGGACAAAATTATTGAATGTGCTTGTGAAGACAGCTCTGGTCTGCTTGCTCCAGTTCACATCTTATTTTCAGTCACCAGAGCGGCTGTGTGGAAAATTATTCATTGCCTGAGGGGAAGTGAGTGTCTCCAGATGGTAAGGGGAGTAGACAGGGGGCAAGGACAGTGTCCCAGCCCAGAGAAGAGGCTCCAGAGAAACTGTGAGGGAGATGAGAGGGGCAGGAGCAGGATGGAAAGGAAAGCCTAACCAAGGCCTCTGTGTAGTTTGCTGCAGCTCAGAAAGTCCCTGAGTGAGCCAATGCCTTTCTTCCAGACACGCCATGAGGGCCAGCAGAGATGCAGGAGCCTTTTTTCGTTCACATTCAGATAGATTTTTTAAAATATGTTTGGCCTGTGGCACAGTAAGTCAAGTGGAAAAGAAAAGGAATGACTGCGCAGGGGCCCATCACAGGTCTGCTTGGTTCTAGGGCTTGCACTTTCCTTTGAGGACTTCTCAATCCTCCCTCACAATGAAGGCTTCCACTGGATCCCAGAAAATCAAAACAATTCTCAGAAATAGGCAGAAGTCCTAACAGTGTGTTGTGAAGATCACATTTGACTCGAATCCCTTTGAATTTTAAGAGGAAACGAAACAAAGTGTGTTCCAGGCTGACCTTTCAAATCTATCTATAGTACTTTGATGTTGCTAGACAAGTGTCTAAGCACCTTCCAAATTTGACAGTTTTAGCTGTCAGCTACCTTTCCAAAACAGGAAGGTTCCATGCTCCTGTAACTGAGCTAAGAGCCCTCAGCTCCTTTTAGAGACAAAAGACAGAAACAATATTATTCAGTGATTCATCTGACCTATTTTAAACATGAACTTTACGGAAACAAATCGTGACCTACAAACTATTGACTGTGAAGAAGTGTTTATCACATCATAGACATCTGCATTTACTCAGCCCAAATTGCATCCAGAGAAATGAAAGCCCAGACTAATTCTCTTTATTTCATTGGAGTTTGACGTTGAAATGTCTTCCAAATCTGTTCATGGTTACACAGACAGGAGGAGTAAATCTAGGTCTGAATTCCAGGCATTACCTTCCTTCTGGGTCTGGTATAAAAGGAGAGAAATGGTTTGGTTTTAGCTTCTATTTCAGTTACAACTAAATTTTCCAAATAGGCCTATTTGGAAATATGGTTTGAGTTTTTCTCTTCAACAGAACATAAATATCCCCCAAAGACTGTTTCCTCTATGTTAGAATTCTTGCTCAGAACTAAATTGTCTATCATTTAAAACTTAATCCTAACTCTGTCTCAAATTTGCAACAAAGCAAATCTGTCTAAAATCACATCTGTCTTGATTATTTTGCTCCAGATATTTACATTTGAATCTTGTCAGAAAGCTCTACAGCTGTCTGAGTTGTCTTCATTTACTGTAAGTTAGATGAAGCTGTATAATGGACTGAAAATGGCCTATAGAATTTTTTTGTAGTTACATGATTCAGTTTCTAATTTTGTTCAGTAAATTTCTCTTTAAAAGAATGTCCAGTCCATCCTTCCAGCTCCATCTGCAGCTTATCCTGCAATTGCCTTCAAAACACTCTAAGCAGCTCTAGAATTCTTGAGCTCCTGTCTTAAATTTTCTCCTCTGTAATTCCTTTCAGCCCTCCACTACAAGTCTCAGAGCCCACTGACTTTCCCTGTTATTGAGATTTCCTGCTAGAAGAGGAATTCCTTCTTTCTTTTAGAAGATCCTGTTAAAGGTCCTAAGATCTTGGCCAACTCAAGCTCTAAGATGGTGATGTTCCTGATGTTCAGCCTTCTGCTGACATATGCTTGGAAGCATCACTCATTCCTGTAGTGAAATGAGAAGACGAAAGAGATTGTTGTACAGGTTAAAAAGAAAAGGCAACACTTTGGGTACAGAAATGTGTTTGCATCGGCTATATCTCCCTTAACAGTTTTCTAAAAGTTGGCCCCAATCTGAGCAACCTCTAAGTGTTCAGGAAAAACCCAACTCTGTGTTTAGTCTGCTGAGGCTTCTCCTGTGCAAGTTAAGTGCCATCTCTGAAAGAAAGTCCTCACTGTGCATGCTCAAACCTTTCATTTTTATCCTGCATGCTCACACCATTTACACCCACCAGAGAGTGATGCTAACCAGGGCCTGTTGCTACCTGACTGCAAAGGCATCCAATCCACCACACCTCTACAACTGCTCCAGTTGAGGACACCAAGGACAAACACTGATTTTCCCAGTGGTGAAGAGCAGTGGCTGGTGCTAGAACCAAGGGCTGGGATCTGCACTGCTCTGGGTGACCCAGGCTTCCAGGAGCACGGAGAAAGAAACATTTTCCATTCAACATGGAAGTGTTTAAGATAGAAGTAGGGAAAGAGATATGATTACAAAGCAGCTGGAAATTTTGGATTAGGAAGAAGAACAAGTGACAGAGAAGTTGAGAAGCACCTAAATTTCCATATGAGACTATGACTTGTGGGATCTGGTTTGGGATGGGTAGTGAAGGATGCAGATTTTCAGTCAATACAGAGACTGAAGAAGGGAATTTGTGGCCAGGATATCCTCCTCTTCTATCTTTGTGGAGTAATGAGGAGCCAGCTCAGATCACTGGTGATAGGAACCAGCCCAGGTGAAGGGATGAGCTTCAAAAGAGGAGAAAAAGCCAGTAAACAGGTAATTGGTTGTGGTAGGAGATGGGGCCTGGACTGAGAAAGACCAGTTGAGAGAAAGGGCTGAATCTCCCTAGTCATCTTGTGGCTAGACATGCTCTAGAAGTTGGATCCCATGAGACATAAATCCCATGCAGTTTAAGAGATCAGGGTCATTTTCAACTTGCTGGTGCTCAGACCACACAGCAGCTGCTAGATAATTCCATTTTTGACATACAGTCAGTCTTGGCCTTGACATTGTGTTTAACACAAAACTAAGATTTTATTTGTGAGAATGTTGCTCTCATCTTGAGAATGGATGGCATCCAAACACATTTTTATCTTCCTTCCCAGGCTGGGCTTGCTCATGCCCATTGGTATTTAAAGAGTTGTTCAACACTCCAAAGGAAACAGAGCCAGCTTTGTTCCCAAGCTCCTATTACTCACCTTCTTTATCTTTTAGCTAAAAGCTTTAATGGATCTGTTTTGCTGAAGCGTTTGAGGTTGGAGGCTATGAAGAACTTCAAAGGTATTTAATAGCAGCTTTGTCACTGATTTTATAAAAAGACCACATAGCTTGATTAAAAGTAAACCTTGCTCACAATACTGCATGGAACTCTGCTGATCTATTTTTACTGCATCACAAATAAAGCCAAGGAGAGGGGGAAATCCCACTGAGCAACAGGATGTGCAGGAAGGACGGAGCATGTCTCCCTTCTGTATTATCCAGGTACTCATTAACTCTCTGATAACCAGTTTAGACAGCACAAAGTGGAATGTCTCCAGCACCAGATGGTAGTGATGAGGTTGGGAGTGCAGCAGACAAGATAAAACTTGGCAGAAAATATGCAGAGGAATTTCTGTTCATTAGGGCAGAGAGGGGAATCTGAGAGTCCTAAGTTTTACCATTTCTTTGTTGTCCGGAAGTGTCTGAGAAAAATAAGGACAAAGATAACTCCTGTCCCCAGTCACATAGCTGGCCCCTCCTCAAAATTCCCAAACAGTTTCTGCTCACTAGTGATGGAGTGCCTGTGTATGTATAAAACAATGCTCTATGTGTGCTGCTGACAGTGTGGGTACCAGGTAGATCCCTGTAGAACAGCCCAAGTTTGCAATCTATGAACTCTTCCAAAGTTCAGAAATGTGAGTGTTCTCTTGGCCCATGCAGATTTAAGGTTCACATACATTGATAAATCTTCTTAATTAAACACTCCCATGTGCTTTCTCCAGTGTGTCCCAGAGCATCAAAACATAGCATAATCCTTTGCCACAAAGAATATTTTTTTAATACTTTTTGAGAAACAAAAGGCAAGCTTGGGCTATAGTAATGTGAAAGGCTTATTCTTCAGAAATTAACAGTCACCTTCAATATCCTTCTGGATTCATAAAAGTAAGGCTTTGTAATGAGGAAAGCATTTTCCCAGACTAATGAAAAGCTCCTCTTTGAGTGAAGTAGAAGCATTTTATTGACAAGGATCCCATACAGGCTTTCAAACACTCACTGTGTAGATAGAAATTTTTGGAATGCATCTCCCAATGAGATACTAGACCTGTTATTAATTCTGCCTGTCATTTTTACTGAAAGCCAAACAAACTGTATATAGGATATGAAGAGCAAATGTAAACCTTCAGTGGCAAGTCATGCAAGAACCCCCAAGATCAAAGCAAGCCATGCTTTCTCTTTGACATGCCTTGTAATATACTATGTCCTGCCTTGGTAAGAAAATTTAGCAGGCACATATCATGCACTAAGCAGCAAAAATATGTGCAGAACTCAGAACTTGCAGACTTTGAATTCCATGTTTATTAAAAACTATAGTAGCAATGGTACTTGGTCCCCCATGAAAAGCTGTGAGACTTGAAGCCACCCTATGTATTAACTCAAAGAGTTTGTGTGAAATAGTTCATTAAATCCTGCAGCCTGTTCCCATTTCACCTTCAAATTACAGATCTTTCACAGAAGCAAGTGCGTGCTGCTGGGTATATGGTTTCCGGTGGCTTCTCCCTCAGCAATAGGATTCCTGAAAAAAATAATGTACTTGAATGCCAGTCACTAAGTGAAGGTGCCATTGTTTAGTATCAACATAACAAGAAGCCTCCCTGCACATAAGTCCTAAGCTGCAATGCTTAATGTATCTCAAGAAAAAGCATTATTATGGGAATTTGGGAGCAGCTGAAAATAGACAAGAGCAAAACAAATCCCAAACCAAATATTTGCCATGGAAGTACCTTAGGCAGAGCTAAGAGTGATCAAACAGGATTTTTTCAAATGGGTACATGACTCTGGCTGTTGCACTTATGATGGTGTGGAAAACACAAATCCCAGGTCAATGCCAAGAAGCCAGGGCTACCTGCGCTGCTCCCACGGCCCCGTTGTGGGATAAACAGGGATCCTGGCAGCCTCTGGCTCATACAGGTCACCCCTGTGTGCTGGAGAACCCTCCAAGGCTGTGGAAGAGGCAAGGTGGTGATGCAGAGAACCGTGACCCTCTCATCAGCAACAGCTCTGAAACAGTAAGGGATTGTGTAACACAGTGCCTATCATAATCCTGACTTTGATTCCTGATTCAGCTCTTCCACTCAAATAAACAAACCATTTCATACCCCAAACTGAGGATTTCCACTAAAGCCTTCCCTAAACTGACTTTACGGGCTGTTTTTGTAATCTTTCCAGATTGCAAGAATCAAAACTGAGAGGAAAAAAAGAAGACAACACTGTTAGGGTTTTCTTGTGGTTTGTTTTTTTTTTAAGGAAGCAAAGGAAAGGGTTCTTCCATTTCCAGATGTCTCACAGCCCTCTCAACTCTAGGGGAAGATATCATGACATCAGATTTTATGATTCTTGGCTTTGTAATCACATGAAAATTGTACAAAAACTGACATCAAAAGAATCAGATGTTTTATCATCATGATGATGCTAAAGATCTTGCATCTGGCTCAGGTTAGTAACAATGCAAATAAGGGAGCAACGGAATGAAGAAAACCCTTTTGTGTCCTTAGGCTGTATGTGTGAGTTTTTAAACAACCAACTTTATGAAGAAAGAGAACCAATACAGTGTTCATGTTCTGGATTACAGTTTAAGGAAAATGTAAGTGTACAACATTTTCATAAACTTGAAAACTAAGTAATTTTGAAATTTTGTCCCGTTGACCTCCAGTTATTTTTTATAGAACTACACTAAATCTATGCTCCAAAACTGTACTCTTAGTCCCTGTATTTCTTTCTCATGAACATTAAAGTGAGCATGAGGAAATAGGCCATCTATATTGCACATAATTCATTGCAGATTCTTAGCATTGTTCAAGCAATAATTTAATTTATAATAATTGGTTTTGGTGGACCTCATCTAACTAAATTTCAGCAAAGCAATTAAAATGGTGCCATATAGGGAATTATTAATAAAAAAATTTTGGCTGAAGCAGAGACAAAAGGTGATGAAAGGGGAAGCATCAGGGTAGAGAAAGGTTACAAGCACAGCTTCTCAAGCATCACTCTTAGTCAGTCTGAACTAAATATATTCACCAGCAACATTGCACAAGAAGAAGGAGCACATTAATGAAATTTGCTGATGACATGAAGCTGGGAAGAGCAGCAGAATGTCTCACAGGAAGAACTCAGGGAGCCGATTACAAAGAAATACCCTAAAGACATTTCATTAGACAAAGCTTAAGATCATGTACTTAAAAGGGGATTGTGTTTCCTGAGTGAAGTCTGGTGGAAACAAGGAGACAGAAAGTCTGTTTTTATGGTGAAGCCTGGGAAATGGGAATTTCTAAAGTGGATGTCTCCACAAGCTTGAGTCCAGCCCATGCAGTTAAGGCTCTTAGTGCTGCAATAACAGTAGTGGCCACACGTACTTAGAAAAAATAAGAGTATTTCTGGGTACCTGTTTCTAAACAGTTATTTAATTGGTACGGTGTAACACAGCTTCTGTCAGGTTATTCACTCAATTTTTATTGTTCTTTCTGTTAAATAATTACTTCCCACTGGAGGCAGATGGCAGGTATTGACTAGCTCATCCATAAGTGTGAGGTTGTGGCAATCCCTCTCCTGCTCAGCTGCTGCCAGAGACAACATGGCATGGGGAGGGGTCCTGCTGAGCAAAACTGCCCTCCTTCCACCTGCAGTGACCACTCAGCCTAGCTCTTTACTTCAGGGAAAAGACATTTCAGAATTTTTCACACATATGATGTGTTCCCAGCATGAAGGGTTGCTTTTCTGCCACCCACACTTTCTGCAAAAGTCTTTCCTGCCCTTTCATTGCCCACAATGATCTCTCAGAAGGGCTGGCTGGAGAGAAGTGCTCCCACACGACTGGTGACATTTAAGCCATGTGGCAGATCCCTTTGCGCACGAATCCTGCTCCCACCCAACACAATAGCTGGCTTGCTGGGTGCGGGATGAAGCCCAGTGTGACATTTTCTTCCACCCCACGCTTCTTTGCTGACTGAAGCTTTTGTGAGATGGCAGAGGCCAGAAAACCCCTGTGGCTCCACCTGTTTCTGTGGGCTATAGTCCCATGGTCGGCTGACCCTTCGCTGCAGTGGTGATCTTCTCATGTCCTCCTTGCCCCACCAACAATGAAACCAGCCTCTCTATGCTCCGTTCAGAGTGAAAAAAAATGCAATTAATTCAGGAAAAATATGACTTTTGGACAGGAGAATTTTGTTGAATGCTGTTGATAAGTCATAATATCATCTTCCAAGCAGGGATGTCACCCTCATTCCCATGGGGACCAGAACACAGCAGGAAAAATTACCTGAAGCAGGGTATGATTGGAAATTCATTAAGAAAATAGGTTTGGTTTCTATGAACTTCTATTCATAGAAAAGACTTTCTTGAAACATCCTGATTTCAAAAGAGCTCTTATTGGAAAGGATTCTTTGACCTAGGTGCAAATTTTTGGCCAAGACCAAAGCAAGTGTGACCTGCCTGTCCCAGAAAGCTCAGAACAGCCAAGCTGTTGGGTAGGCTCTTTCTTTGCAGCAGGGAAGTGCAAACATGCCAGTTGAACAGGCTTTCTTAAGTGCCCCTGATCCCTTCATTTTTAAGGATGTCCATTCTTTTCCATCATGGGAAATGTATTTTCCAAGGATAAGCAGGAACAGAAAAGAATAGAAAATCTGGGAAAACAGCTAAAAGAAACCATTTTCTAACTACCTCAGATTTAAACTCATCTAAACGACCCCATTTTAAACCTACCCCTTTCTGTATGATGACAAATACAGAATCATAGAATGGTCTGGGTTGAAAGGGACTTTAAATACCATACGGTTCCCACCCTCTGCCATGGGTAGGGACATGTTCCAGAAGCCCAGGCTGCTCAGAGCTCCATCCAGCCTGGTCTTGAATGCTTCTAGGGATGAGATATCCACAACTTCTCTGGGCAACCTGTTCCACTTTCTCACCACCCCCACAGTAAAGATTATTTTCCGAATACCTAATCTAAACCCATTCTCTTTCAGTGTGAAGCCATTCCCCCTTGCCCTGTCCTGTAGCCTCTCTCCATCTTTCTTGTAGGCTCCCTTCAGATACTGGAAGGCCACAATAAGGTCACCCGAAAGCCACCTCTTTTCCAGGCTGAACAATCCCAATTCACTTTGCCCTTCCTCAACTTCAGCTCAGAAGCAGGTTTTATGTTAGATAAGCCTTTACCAAACTTTTGCAAATGTGAACATTATTTTTGTTCTTCTGACCTGTCCATAATATTTCTGGCTTCAGAGGTAAAGGGATGCAAAAAATCCCAGGATCATAGCATATGCTGAGTTGGAAGGGACCAACAAGGATCAAGTCCAACTCCTGGCCCTGCACAGAACACCCCAAGAGTCACACCATGTGCCTGAGAGCATTGTCCAAATGCTTCTTGAACTCTGCCAGGCTTGGTGCTGTGATCACTCCTCTGGGGAGCCTGTTCCAGTGAAGAACATTTTTCTAATATCCAACCTAAACCTCCCCTCACACAACTTCAGGCCATTCCCTCAAGTCCTGTCACTGGTCACCAGGGACAAGAGATCAGTGCCTGTCCCTCCCCTTCCCCTCATGAGGAAGTTGCAGACTGCAGTGAGGTCTCCCCTCAGACTCCCCCAGGCTGAACAGGCCAAGTGACCCCAGCCACTCCTCGTGTGGCTTCTCCTCAAGGCCCTTCAACATCTTCATGGACTCCCTCTAGATACTCTCGAATAGTTTAATGTCTTTCTTCTATTGTAGCACCCAAAACTGCACAGAAGATCCAAGGTGAGGCTGTGCTAGTGCAGAGTAGAGGGGACAATCCCCTCCCTTGCCCGGCTGGCCATGCTGTGCCTGATGCACCCCAGAACAGGGCTCACTCTCCTGGCTGCCAGGGCACTGCTGACTCGCATTCAACTTTACTACAACCAGCACCTAAATTATCATTAAATTAACTTCTTCATGTATGCAATTTGTGGAAAATCAACAAATGTATGATAATGTGGCATAAAGCTGTTACAGGAACTTGTTAAGGATAAGTTGAAAATAAACTATTGCACCTTATTACTGCTGTCACTCCAATACGAACTAACAATCTTCATACTCTTATCACAAGTCAGTATTTCTTGTACATGCTTTTTGTATTCAAGTAGGTCAGGCTTGCTAGAAAAACACTCCCTCCTCACCAAATCAGTATAAATGGTGATTTCCAAAACTGAAATAAGTGCAAATGAGCAAATGTCATTAAAAAATGTCTCAGATATTACATGCGCTATTTAAATTGACTATTTTATATCATGACTATTTGCTTGGTGAACTAATAGAAGTGTTTAACATCTTGTCGATCTCTGGTTATGCACAAACCTTTTGAATGGGTTTTTTGGTTAAAAAAAAAAACAAAACCAACATTGTCCATAAAAAGTTTGCAGAGGAACATTCACCATTCCCCACCTTGAGCCGAAACACTTCATTACTGTTAGAGATCTTTAGATAAAAACAAAACAGTGTAAGCTTGCTTCATGGCTCAACCTATGCCCATTTAGTTAAAAATCAATCTGCACCCAAAGCATCACTGATAATTTTATCCTGGGAATAATCAGTGTTGATAACAGTGTCTAGAGCATGTTAAGGTATTTCTCTTCCCTTGTATACTCATTTACCTGTAAGAGCCCACACTACCTTTGCCAGCAGACAAAAAGCACGTTCAACCTAATAGTCACCATGTAAGACAGGAAAAAACCATCGGTGAGGAGGAGATCGGGTTCCTAATGCCTATGTCACTGTCACTCTCCTCTTGTGTATCTATTAGACAAGTCACAGCCTGAACTTCTCATCTGTGCTGCACTGGCCTCAGAGTTGGCATTAATGTGCTCATTTGAAGAGACTTAATTTACTTCAGCTCCTAAGTTTTTCTTCTCCACCTGGTAGAACTAGGAATGAAAACTAACAGTATTATTTATAAAAACCCTACACATGTGCACATCCACCAAACTGATCCTCTAGGAATCCCGCTCCTGTGAGACAAATCATACTGCCCTTTCACTCTCTGCTGCTCTTCTCTGTCCACACTTCCTTTTTCTTCCAGAAAAGCAAAGGTTTTTACCCACCCAGCATACTTTATGTGCTCACTGAAAGCTTCTCTTCCCAAGGCCTGTGCATATTGCGTTGGCACGCTACCAAAACCTGCTAACAAATGGCAGATTAAGTGGAAACACAGACAAGAATTTCAAGCATGTATTATACTTGCTTGGGGTTCAGCCTGCAACTTTAAGACGAGGGCTGCCCTCTAAACAGGCAGGCCTGGGAATTCAGTTGCAAAACAATTACAGATGCAGGGAAAATACTTTTTCTCTGAGAAGGAAATTTGAAGATATTCTGCAGTTGCCAGTAGGCTAAGTTCAGTGTGTGCTGGGGAAGAGCTCAGCAGGGTCTGTGTTTTTTTGAGACCTCACTTTCCATCTCCAGCACTGTTCTCTGAGGGACTTATAGCAAATTAAGTAAAATTTTTCATATGTCAGCCTCTTACAGATGCAGAAGCAGACTTTAATCCTTTTCAATCACAGTCAAAACAGTGTCTATACCAATCTACTGTCTTGCCCTCATATACAAGAATAATGACGCACTTCATTCAGTTCTGCAGTTCACAGGTGGTCATTGGCTGGACAAGGAAATTTCAAGTGCCATGCCTGTATATAATTGAGTTACTTGTGTTTGCTTGATGAGCCTTATTTTGGCTGCACAGCTATCTTTCTCACATTTTAAATTTCTGGTTTTAAAAGAGCCTTCTTTGCAGCATCAAAACAAGTATCCTTAGGATGCAATCTTCAAACCTGTCTAGCATGCCCAACCTTGCTGCACATGATTACACTGGCAAAATTACCACCAACTCCGATGGGCACAGGTGAAAGTGCTGAACTTTAGCATCACAATCCTCCGTGTTATCTGAGATTTCCTTTTCTTTCCAAAACTGGAATGTTTGCACAGGGTGTGCAGCGGGAAGAGACTCTCCCCCTTCCTGATTACACTGAACATATACTGCGCATACATTCTTTAAAAAAAACAAACAAACAAAAAAAACAAACCACCACCAAAAAAACAAAACAAAAAAAAATAAAAACCACCTTGCTCACATTTGTCTAGAAGAAATGGCCTCAAGTTGTGTCAGCAGAGGTCTAGACTGAATATTAGGAAAACTTTCTCCAAAAGGGTTGTCAAACACTGGAATAGGCTCCCCAGGGAAGTGCTGGAATCACCACCCCTTGAGGTTTTTAAAAGACATAGAAATGTGGCACTTTGGGATGTGTCGTAGTGGTGGACCTGGCAGTGTTAGGTTTACAGATAGCCTTGAAGATCGTTTTCAGCCTAAATGGTTCTGTGATTCTGTGAAAAGTTCTTAGCCTACTATCTGAGAAAGCAGTTGAGAACACGAGTGGATGGGAAATATGTCCAATAAGTCAGGACTGATGTTCTCAAGCGCATATGGCATAGTGTGCACTATCAGAGGTCAGGAAAGTTGTATGGACAGCAATTTCAAAATTAAAAACTTTCTGTATCCAGTGATTCTCCAAAAACTGTGGATCTCACTGTTGGCCTCAAAGGAATTTTTTTTATACTGTATCAACAAAAAGAAAAAGAAGATGGACTGACCGCAGTTATGACCTTATACTGACTGGTTCACATTCCTCCATAGTTTATTTACCCTGAAGTTCATAAAAACAATGTGGCTTTTCAGTCTAATAGGTTATTTTCAGCTCCAACTAATCAGAGCTCATGACTGGCTTTGGAACAGCAAGATCATACAAAAGTTAAGATTGAGTATTAGCATCCAAATGTATAAATTAATTAAGCCTCCCCAAAAAACCAAAAACAACACACCAAAACAAAAACTTCCAACAGGTGGGAGCAGAAGAAAATTGCTGGAAAATAAACAGCACAGAGGATTTTAATAAATCTATATCTGAATGTCTTTACAAATAAGTAGCTGAAATGAGATTGAAAGTGCAACCCAATACAGCACACATACAAGAATGTCTGCATTGAAATTCCATAACTTTTCTTTATTCACTGTGATACATTCAAACAAAAGTGCTCCAGATAACAGCCACAGAGTAAAGGAAATTAAAATAAAAAGTCAGAAAAAGACCATCAGATACATATGGCGATTATTCATATTTCAAAGCATTAGTAACTGCTTGTATCTGAGTGCACCAAAAACCCACATGAGAGTCCACATTTTTGTACACTGCTTCTATAAAAATAATAATCATAGGCAGCTCCAGCAAAAATGTTTGTCAGAACTAGAGCCAAAGCCACCACAAAGATAAAGCACCATCAGGCATATGTTTACAAATGCCGTAGTAATTAGTAGAGTGTAAAAAAGGCTTAGCTGAATTAACATTTTCCTTGTATTGGTATAGCACAGGGAAGCTCTGCTTGGATTCACTCCTTCCCAGCTGTGGTATTTCTCACCAGAGACTTGCATTTACCCCACAACACCAAGCACCATGGGCAGCTTGGGAAGCTTCAGGAGTCAGTGAGTGATGGATGGAAGAGAAACCAGAGCCAGTGTCTATCCTCCTACTTAAAAAAAAAAAATCTTGGCATGGCAGCATGTCCTCAACCATGTCACTGAAATACAGTGGCACAATCCTTTTAAGAAAGGCTGTTTGTAGAGACCGTGTTGACTTCTGAAGGCTGAGCTACAGTATTTAGTTGCACTGTTTGTACCTCAAAAAGACGGTTCTTGTTTCCAGCTCTAATTCTTCTATAGTAAAAATATCACTGTTATCTGTAAGAGACAGCAGAGGATGACTTCACAGCAAACTCAGGCTGCATCCTATAAAGTGGTTCTATTCCAGCTGCAGAAACCCTGAACTGTGCATTTGCCAAGAATTATTTGTAACTCAACAGCTAGGTGGGGAGGAGGATTCCAATTCCAGAAAAACAAGAAATTTTAGTCAAGATGCCCAAATTCCACTGTCAAAGGGATATGCCTGAGAGACACTTATCAGTCTAGGGTCCCTCTATGTGGTGTATTATTACCTAGAACAGCAAGGATCTTCAACAAATAGGGGGGAAACTCAGTAGAACCCTTGTCCTGCTCTCCCCTTTATTTGCTCTGCAGGCAGCAATTCAGACAGACTGCAAGACTGAAGACAGGCTTCCCCTCTGAAAATCTGAGTTGCTGACATGAGATTTTCCTTAAAACACCTAAGTAGGTCATAAACACAAAAGCCCCTTTCCCCACACGCTTTCTGGTATGCTCAGAGGGATCCTGCTCCTTCATAGGTCCCAGCTCCTATAAAGATTTAATCCCATGCGCAATTCGTGTTTCCCAAAGCAGGATGTAATGGCACTGATCATATGACCAAGATCATCTTCACAGTCAAATCCTCGCAACATCAAGGTCTGTTTGTTCAAAAAGCATTTTTCTTAACTATGTCACTAATAAAGTCTCAAATCACTCGGGCTGAAAGGAAGTTAGAAGTGTTATGTGGTTATTTACCCTTCACGCTATTTGTGTGGCATTCATCTCCCACGGCGCATGCCTTGCCCTTTTCACACTCCCTTTTCTCATGCAGGAACACAAAGCTGTTATGTTTGGGTTGCAAACACCATTAAATGCCCCTCTTCAGCCCCCAACAGCATAGAAATATTTTCTTTTAAAAGTTCAGATCAAAGCATTTCTACTAATCCTAGGATTTATTAAAACAAACATTGTAGGCATGAGATAGTCAACAGCGTCCCTTTTACAAGTTTCTTTGGAGACGGCTCTGTTTTCATACTGTTTACTGATCCGCCCCTAATTTATCTTCAGTTGCTCAGCTGCAAATTCAGCAAGTCCACCTGCTCCTTCCCCACCCAGCAGACGTTCCTTTCTCCCCAGTTTCAGGCTGCAGTGATAGCACCACACAGACCCTGTCCTAAGAACAAGGTGGCTGGCTTGAAAAGCTACACATCACCTCCTGATGTTACATGATCACATGCATTGGCAGCACAAGTCTAGCCTCTCCTCAGATGAGTAACTAAAACCAGTCATTAAGTGCTTTCAAGGAGTTTCATTGTCTTTATCCTTCCCTGCAGTCAAGGTAGTTGCCTTTGATCCAGTAACAGATCTGTGCGTATTTGAGGGGCGTAATGCGAACAGCTACATTGAAATCCTGCGGGGTGCCATTCATGTCCACCCACTGATGGCCTGAAAATATACCAATAATTTTACGCTCCCATTTGTGATTCTGCCTCTTCCACATCCTCACGTATACACCAGATCCACTTGCACCCGGCTGGGCATCACACTGCTGGTACAACAGGTCGTATGTTTCATCTTTGACATCACAGAAACGATAAACCAGGTTTCCCGGACGGTCATTGTCGTAGCCAGAGAAGTGAATCCTCCCTCCAGGTAAGTGTCTTGCTGGTGGGCTCACACCTATCTTCATAAACTTTCTTTTGTGTGGCTTCTTCAGCTCCAGCAAGGCATAGTCATAATCCATGCCGATGTCATTGGCATTGCCTTTGATCCATCCTTTGGGGACATGCGTCCGTTTCACTCGGATCCACTGGAATTTCATTTTCTCAGGCATTGCCGAGTTGGTGATATTGGACCCTTTGCTGCCATCTTTCTGTTTGGGCTTTAGGAACCCCACACGCAGTTTCTGAGCTCCTTTGACATAACTCTTTCCGTCATGGATACAATGAGCAGCAGTAAGAACATGCTTTTCAGCCACCAGCGTCCCAGTGCAACCTGTAGAGAGCTTCACCGATGTGGAGAAAGGGTAATTCAACAAGAAGTCTTTCCCAAAAATGCTAAACCTGCTGTCATAGCCATAGATCTGCCTCTTAGTTCGAGATCTGCCTCGAGACCCATCACCGCCATTGCTCAGAATATATATGCCCACTTCAGTTTCAGTGAGGCTGCCATTAGCATACAAGGTTTCGTAGGACAGGTACTTCTTCACTTCTTCGTAAGTTGGCAGCGGAGAACTTTTGTGGCATGTTGGGCCACACGGAGATACCACCTCCAGTCTGGCTTCAGCATCAAACTGTGGTTTGTCCAAGTTCAGGGTAGATTGTGGCAGGATAACGGGAACTCTGTAAGATGGCCAAGTGGGCTTCCAGTGAGGACTGGAAGGCATCACATCTTTAGCAGCACACAAAAGGAGGATTAAAGTGGACAAGGCAGCCATTCTGAATGTTGGTCTGTGGAAAGCAAAAGCAAATACAGTTATTCACCCAAACTTGTTGCAAGATTATCCAACCTTGCTAAGTAGTGGCTTGCTAACCCAATATAAATGTTATAAGGGTCAAGTGATTTGAATGGAGTTAACTTACATTAAGTAGCTCAGATTTCTCAGTGTCAAACTCATGCCTTAGCCTGAGTCTTGAAACAAGTGTCCCAGGATAACACTGAAATACAGGATATTTAACCCTTGGGTGTGCTGAGCCACCAACTCCCAGCTGACATCAGTGCGAGGTTATAGTACTTGTCTTCACACAGGTTAAAGAAAATTCACATTCTGTTTGAATCCATCCATCCAGTTAACAGAGCTCCTGCAAAGAGTAAACGTGTCTGTCTTCAGCTAGACTAGAACATTCTCTGAAAGCTCTTCCCTACTCTCTGACTTTGCTGAAAGATGTCCTTTAAATCTCTTCACACCATCTGCTCTCTCAGCTAGGGACATCAGGCTGATGGTAAGGACAGGCGGGGGGACAGAGAGGTGAGCTGACAGGGGCTGGGTTGCCGAACATGACCACAGAGGAGACTCACTTCCCCTTGCAACGCACACCAGACAAAGGTTCTGCACCATGTGGCACTGGCTCTCCCCAAGGCTTACATGAAAAAGGGTGATGTGATTACACATAGGCAGCTAATGAAGGAAGATTACAATTCTTGAGGGAATTTTCAGTTAACACACTGGCTTATTGCTTTATAAACTCAATTAATTAGAAATGCAAACCAACTCCCTCTGAGCACAGGGAGGTAAATGCGACTGTAAATGTGTTTATGAACCACAGGCAGAGTGCCTGAGACTGCAGAGAACAGCGTGCACTAGTACTGTGTCAAAAAAATGTGTAACTGCAGTTTATTTGAAAATTAGCCATACAGCTGAATCGCTGCAGGAGGCACCATGCCCTGGGCAAGAAGGCAGGCGGGATCTCCCTCACACAAAGATTATTCAAACGAAAGTTCACCATTATGTTGAGCTTACACATATTTAAAACCCTGCTGAGGTTACATTGAATACAACTGCAGGATCATTCCTGAAATGCCTCAAACGAGTAAACCAAAGCAAATCACACAGGAAATGACCACAGCTATCTAAGAATAAAAAAGAGAAATCTTTCTCTCCAACGCTTTGTGTAGGAATATTCCATCCCTAAGATGCAATAAAAAGGACTTTTGAAAGCTACAGGCTGCTGATGTCCAGTGGTGTTCAACTCAAATATTGGGCCCAGATTCTCAGATTTTTAGTACCATCCTCGTTGGGAATGGGGGCTATAATTAAAGCACAAAATGTTTCAAATATCAATTGACTCATGCAAGATATCAAAAGACTTAAAGTCCAAAAAACAGATGTAGACGAACAAAACTGATGCTACTGAAACCCACAGAGGCAGGTACTGACTCTTTCAGAAGTGACCACACATTCTTTTGGCGAAATTTTCATTAAGCAGGACATCTTTAAAGGAACATACTTTTTTCCCAGGTTAGTATCTACCAAATGTGATGCTTTATACCTAACAGATGACGCATTCTGGCAAATACAAGCCATTTTAAACATTAATCAGAATTGCATCATTTTGGACGTCCCAAAATCAGAAAACACTTGATATTCAAGGAAAACCACCAGCTCCTCTGACTCCTTCCACAGCAAATTTTAATATTGGATGTGGCTGCATTTTGCAAGCTATGAAATGAGTTTCAAATTGCTGTAAGGATGGCACAGGGAACACGTGCTGTATTATCATGTATATTGTTGTAGAACAGTGATTAGAAAGACAGAAAAAGAAGAAGGTAACAGGGACAAATGATGCTGCTCCATCCCCCCAAAGACAATATATACTGGTGTAAGTCAACTGCTAGCTGTCCTGCTGGTGTCAGTGAGGGCTGCATGCAGCAGGGCTTACTAGTCTCGCAGTTAGAGGCTGATAGACTAAATCACAGTTAAGCTGTGCATCAGGTAGCTGATCCCATCATCAAGAGCACATATTTCTACACAGTTTGTCCTCATTGCCCTCAGCTTTCTTGACAGACGGAGTCTCTCTAAATTGCACCACTCATGCCACTTCTTCGAGCTAAAACCTGCTCATGTTGACTGAGGCTCTGCTGGCCTTTGGCTGGTTTATTTAGATGGCAGAGGAAAAGCAGAAGCGTCTTGTCAGTTGTTATCTGCACAAGCAGTCAGATTGCCAATGAAGGGATTGTGTGCCAAAGAGGTCCTCTGCTTCCTCTGAGATTATCATCTGGGATGAGAAGAGAAATTACCTCGCCCTGCAACCCGCCCTCCTTTATCTCCCCACCATCACCACCACAGCACCGCCAGCACTTGGAAGGGCAGCTTTAGACAGCAGAGGGCAGCCGCCCTATGAAGAGAACAAGATAGGAGACGAGACTCGAGCCGGTCACAGAAAGAAGGCTTCAGGAGATGGTATTTGTGTCTGTGCTGCGCTCTGTGAAGTGGTACTTACTCCACTTTACGACTCCAAGCAAGCCCCACACCCCCCTCCCCTGCTGCTTCTGTGCTGTGATCACTTTGCAGCTTTAGCGAATAAAAGCGCCTTTTCATCAGTTACAGAACTTTTCTATTATTTAAAACGTTATTTAAACCTGACAATAAAACACACTTGTGAGTTTATACCTGACTGAAGAAGCTAAACAGTGCTCATTTACTTAAGTCTTCATAGTTACATCCCATCTGGAGACATAACTGGAACTAAATCAGATCTGGGCAGCAATAAATAGACTAAGCATGTCTTATTTATAGTAGGATGTAAATTAGTGCACAGTACCTCTTTCTGTGTCGATCCTTCCTCTTAAAAATCAAGAAATTGAAAAGGCAGCCCACATTTAAACAGAGACTTTCCAGTAAGGCTCTTCTTTCATTTACTTTCCCTTTTCATTTGAAACACAACCAAAAACTGAAAAAACCCCCAGGGTTAAAAGTCTCTGTCCTCAACTACTTACTCCTGGGTGACCCTGAGAGGAGTTCCCAAACTGACCGAAGTGGTAAGGAGTGAGCACTTCCCTGCACGGCTATCACAGACCGGTACTGAATGAATTACGATGTGCTGCTCTACTGTAGCTCTGCTCTTCTGTTTCTATTTAAACTGTGTCATAAACTCAATCCACCCTTTGACTCAGCACAAAGCCCTGCTCTGACAGCCAGCCTAGGAACCCCCTAGAAGCGGTTTGTACATAATCACACTCACTAATGGCATTAAAATTGTTTAGCGAATGGAAACAGTGACAGCTACCCCGGGGCTCCCCATGCTGCTAAAACAATTTGCAGACGCATTTTCCTGCTTGCTATGGGCATTCACGCCCCAAGATAGATGCTGCTGAAAGAAAACTGCCTTGTTCACGACGTACATGCATAATTTTCTAATAAGCAAGTAATTTTTCTGCAAGAGTTCACTACTTCAGGGGTGGTTCTTGTAATAGATGGTTAAGTAATAATAAATCATGGATCATCTAGTCTGAAAGCCCATGAACCAGTCTCCATTACATTTTGAAATGAAGAAAGTTTTTCCACAGCGCTGGAAGCCAGAAAGATTAACATACCAAAAAAACGAAGAGAGAAAACCAAGACAGCGAGAGAGAAAAATCTGCCTCAAACCAAATCATAAAAGAGGACTAAATCACTGTCAGTGTCGTGCCAAAATACCTCTGCTGCTTTTCCTGGTCACAGAACTTGTTAAAACACCACAAATATAATGGAGTTGCACTTTAATAACTACAGAAGCCTTCCTGCCATTAAAATCTAACAACTTTATTAGCCTTGCCTGAGATGTTGAGGGTGGTGTGAGGGTTACACTGCCTTACCTGCTCGACTGAGGGCTGTAGGAAAAGATGCCTTGGAAAAACTGAAACTAACTTTGATACTGACAGGCCACGGGGGTGTCTATTAACATACACACCGGGCACAGCGGCTATTTTCGAACGTGTATCAGCGACATGCACACACAGAGAAAAGGGAGCACAGTACGTGTTTCCATTTAGTCCAATTCCTAGGACTGCCTCCTTTCACCCTCCTTTTTTTCATCTTACTCTTTCCCTGCATGTCACGCGGCTTCGGTATCAAGGTACAAGCGCAAACTGCATTACAAGCAGACAATGACGGTCAGTTTGAATAACGGGGTAAGCCGTAGGAAGGACATGCATCCCCAGGGCTTCCAAACCACCTGAGTGATGGGGCAGCTGCACAAGCTGGGTCTCGGTGAGACCTTAACAACCCCTCGGACCTTGCTCGGGGCAGGAGGCAAAAGACAACTTCCCCAGGCTCCAGCAGCCGCTTCACTGGAGAGCTCGTGTCACGTATGTCTTAAAAGGCCACCCCAAAAATACTAATGTCCTCCTCAGGCACAGTGATGAATCCAAGTACAGGACCGCAGCGGAGCGCTGCCTTCGGACGCCTCCAAAGCATGAAAAAGCAGCAAAGGCGAATTTTATCCCAGCTGTTCCCTTCAGGGTGGGTCACCGGCAGCGCGGACCGGCGGGGAGCAGCCGCGCTCGCCCTTTTGTCGCCGGCGCCGCCGGGGAGGCGGCGCCCGGTGCGCCCCGGTGGATG
>WBMY01005592.1:754282-863241 GCA_013397315.1 Donacobius atricapilla | reverse complement strand
GCTGCCGCTCCGGTGCGCCCTGTGCGGCGTCGCCCCCGCTTTTGAATCTTTTACGTTTATTTCCCGAGGAAAAACACTGGGGGTTTCCCCATCCTTGTTTGTTTGTTTGTTTGTTTTTATCCGGGGTGTTACGGCGCTACGGGCAGCTGAGGGGCTGCCGTGCCGGTGCGAGGTTTTGGAGTGCAGCTTGTGCCCCGAGGGCAACAGGCTCGTTGTCCCCACTGTCTGGGTCCCCGGATCCCTTTTCAGAGGGTCCCTGGGATTGGGGTGAACCCTCGCGGTCCTTCTTGCCTCCGCAGGGCATCAGCTCCAGGAGCTCTGCGTTTGCTCACCCAGGTTGTGTCATCTAGGGGACATTTAAATTTAATTGTCCGACACATTGTTTGCATGGGTTTTAATTACTCATCCCTCTTGAATCCTTATAATGATATCTGGCAGGAAAATGGGAAACCAGAGCCAAGAAGGCAAAAGTCCTGCAATGTTTTAACTCCACAAGAAAAAGTCATGAAAAGTTTTTTCAAAATTCCCAGCTGATCACCATTATTCTAGAAAGGAAGTAAAAATTTCATAGGAGTCAATTTATTTGCAGACTTCTACTGACCTTTTCAACCCACCGCTGCCCTTACAAAGCATGAGGAGAGCCTGAAGCAAAGCAAAACCTTTGCCTCACCCGTGGACAATTTGTGAAGAGCCAAAATATGACAGGATCTTACATTCTCAGACATGATTTTTCTAATTTGCATTTCCTTGGCCCTAGCACCATCCCCACCTGGGTCTACAGAAAGATTTTACCAAAAGAATGGAAAAAACACATACTAAATTAAAAAAAAAAAGTAACTATTCAGAAGCTAGAGAATACAACTGGTGTTGGGGAAGGGCTGGTGACACCACTGCAGCTACTCTTGGGCCATGAGGGAATGACCACACCACAGTGAGGCAGATCCCTGGAGTATCAGCAGGCAGCAGACAAGTCAGGCTCCATCTGCAATGCTATAGATCCCTTCCTGACCTGACACTGTGCCTGATCATGTTCCAACGAGATGTACAGTCCCACAGCTGAGAAGCTTTGCCCTGTACACACAGATCTGCTGATTTGCATGGATGCATGGGCTGGCCCATGCCTTGTAGGGGTGAAAATGTTGTGAGGTTTGGTTAGAGTGGGTCTCAGGGCTGCACCAGTGGTCCAGGTGGTTTCTTGCTTCCCACGGACATGCAGCGTCTTGTGTCACAGCTGCCATATGTGCTCCAGGGCCTTCCAGACACAAATTCAAATAGAAACAATCCAAGACAATATGATGCTGATAGAAGTTTTCACAGCAGACAGGGGGACAGAGATACAGAGATGCTGAGATGTATATAGTGGGACTCACTTCACTTAATTGTAGGCGTTTGGGATGCCCTGGGCTATCCATGATACAATACAGGACTACAAACCTTCTATGCCTGAAACAGCAGCAGTGGAAATTGTCTTTGCCTGTGTCAGGGCATTTGGAACTAGAAGATCTCAGAGATCACTTCCAACCCAAACCATCCTTTGATGATGTGATTCCATGAGGTGTGTCTGTATGTACAACACAGATGGATGAATTAGGACCACAAGGCTTGGTGTCTACAGGCCCCCTCCTGAGAATGAATCCTCAAAGAAAAGTGTTCGGTGAAACTTTCATGACAAAAGGAGTGGAAAAAAATATTTAGTTTGAAATTTAGTTACGAGACATTTTGTTGTTATAAAAACTTCTGATTTCTATTAGTTTTAGTGTATACATTAAACCATAAGCACAGAAAACACAGTTTGTCTGGCCTGTCTTTAGAAATAATGAACTACTGTCCTGTTCTATTGAGCATCTATTGACAAAATTTTATGTTTTAACTTTCGAATTCAAAAGAGGAAAAAAAATCCAAATATAGATTTATTTTTCCCCTATGTGTATAAGTCTTAAGAAACAAGAGTTCTGGTGAAATTGGGGTGCACAAGTTTGTTTTTTAAAGAGAGTGAAGTCCAAGATCTGAATGTTACTGTGAGCCATTGTTGAGGCAAAGAGCAGTAAGTGACAACATATAAGGGTGAAGAGGTATTAGCTGTACTATATTGTCAAGTGATAACACACATGCTGACTTTTCAGCACCCTGTGAGTAAGCTGAAAATGAAACAGTCTACAGGTGGGAGCCCTAATGAATGGCACTGTCAGGAGATAATTTCTCATGGTTGAAGAAATCTTTTATTCTGCAGGGAAGTGAAGTAACCTGGCATTATGGTCCTGTGCCAGATTCCGCTGCAGACAATGAAGTGATTTCAGAGGCCACTGAGTCTGGAAGGAAGAATGACAACTCACAGTTGGCTCAAATGAGTCTCCCCATTGCTCACCGCTGATGCAATGCAGAAGAAAAGTCCTTGGAGTTCCCCACTGCAATAGCAGCTCTCCAGCCAGCTCCCTCTACTTTCCCTGGGACACAGACACCTCCTGACTGATGCCCTGTTTCCTGAAATGCTTTTTAACTGTCCGAGAAAGTTAAAGGTGAAGACACTCTCTATCCCTTTAAAGACAGTCCATTTTGAAAGCAAAAATGATGCAGACTTGGGCTTTGGAGAAGCAAGTACTTGTCTCACCTCCACCCCTACTTCAGTTCAGGATTTCAGGAAGGATCTGGTGCCACAGTTCCCAAATCTGTGCTACAAGTGTGAGAGCATATCCTATCTCAATTAAGTGTTATGATGATAATTACAGTGGTGACTCTCCCATGATTGGATGCTGTGCTGATGGGAAGGGGAAGGCCAGACATTCACCTCAGATATGCTGCACCACAAGATGATAGCACTAGGAGAGAAGGAACTCTTCCTCAGGTTCTTCAAGACTCTGGATGCAAGGGTAGTAGGGGAGGAACTTATTCCTAGTTCCCAGAAGCAAAATGCTTTTACCATCAGCTCTGAAAGGAAGCACGTCAGGACTGGGAATATGCATTGTTTAGTTTATGGAAAAGATTGCTGAGTGGGAAAACTGACAGCTGAATGTATACAATATCCTTCCTGTGTTGGCAAAAATCTTGTCATCAGTGAGTGACACTGTGGAGCAGCATGGAGGCAGGCACTGATGAATAAAGACAACTAAAAGCTAGTCATGACCACTCTAGGTTCCTTTTGTAGGTCTCAAGGGGCTACCTCAGAGGGCAAATGATCACATCCTCAAATGGGATGTAAGTTAGGCCAGGCAATTCTTCCTTAAAAGCACTCATTTTGTTCTGCTGTCTATCATGAGAGGTTAAATCTAACTTTTTGTTGCCTACAGTTACATGAAGTGAAGCCCACTCAGTGTGTCCATCTTCTTCCTGGATGGATAGGGATATTTGAGCATCTAGTTGCAATTCACTCCGACACAGGAAGGTTTCTACTGCACAGGTCCACCTGGAGCTATAACTGCAAATAAAAGGCTTTGCCTGAGAAAACACAAGCTTTACAGAAAGTTTCTGAATCTATTGGAAAACTAGTCTACTACTATATAGGAAATACAAGAGGTAACATTGGACTGAAAATACAGTACATTTAAGAATGATTTTGTAGCTGTTTTTGCCCCCACCAGAATTTTCAGCTTAAAGGTTTAATGGGATTATCCATATCTGTCAGACGTGGCATAGGATTCCCTAAATAGGGTATATTATGTAGATAGTTTTGATCAAACTATGAGGTGCATAGAAGGAAGAAAAAGAGGATTAATATTTTGAATTCAGCTTGTTTCAAAATTCACAGCTATATATTATTATAAAACCTCTTAACTATTGGGAATTCCTACTATTCATATTATTAAAAACATTTCTGATGAGTGATATTTAAACTAACAGTACCTCTTTAATTTCATGATAGTGAAAACATGTTGAAACAAAACAGGCATCTGGATTTGCTCCAGAAAGACTGAGATTCTTTTAAGACACTGCATCTTCACCATTTGAATAAACAGCATATCACTACAGTGAAGTAATACCAAAATGACACCTTGAAAATAAAACATCCACTGCAACTGCACACTCTGAGAACTTCAGGAATTTCCTGAAAAAGAGGATCTTCAGTGTTATGCAAAATTGGATTGAATTCATCACTACTGTTTTTGTTTTCATGCCAGCCTGTGTCTATCTGCTGGGTTTAGATTCTGCCAGTGGTCTCACTGCTCTGTCTGGTGATTTTGAATCCATTATGTGCTCATTTAAGAATAGTGAGCTGCAACATTTTCTAAGTGCTGTATGTGACCATGAAGCTACTGTATATTCACAAGGTCACTGAAGATATTAGTAGACATTTTTTCAGCTCCTGTTGGAGATAATACTCCCCTTGTGCCCAGTTTGTTTTAAGAGAATCCTATATTCAGTATACACGGCAAAACAGAAGGTTCCCCCCGCAGTGAGAGCCCACTCTCCAGAGCAGGGAAAGGCCTTTCCTGTCCCACTGTACATCCAGAATTGGTGGCATTTCTAGTGAGATGCTTGAGATCATACTAATTTTGATGCCCGATTGTCTTGCAGCAACATGAAGGCACCTTGAAGTTAGCAGTGTGACTCTAAAGGACTGCATCATATTTCAGACTATGTTTTAGCTATGGTTTAAACAGGTGGTGTTCTTGTGAAGATCATCCTGCAATGGATGTAGGCCCTATGAAGACAACAAAATTAGGTCTATCTCCCCATCTTAAGGAGGGAAAGAAAAACAAAAACTAACCAGAGATTGGGACTATTTTTTTGAGTGGTTCTGTCTCGATTTTTTGGCCAAATAAGCTTTTGCTGGTAGAATTTCTGTGAGTCAACATAATATCCCATGGATCAGTGCTTTCAAGGGAAATGAATATGAGGCACACAGGAGGGCTGTTTAGCCATCAAAGCCAGCACATGGGGCTGTCTGTAAGGGGATTCTGTTCTGAAACATGAAGAGTCATCACAGTAGAACCAGGAGAGGTCAGTTTTGATTAGCTTGGGAACAAGTAAGCAAGATCAGCCTTGGCTAGTTTTAGCCATCTAAAAATTATGTCAACAGCCTAGGGAAGGCCATCTTTAAGCAGCGGAGGGGAGGAAATCCAGCCCACCCATGTTAGATGCTGATGTTATTATGGAATTACGGTCTGGAATTGTTTCCTCTTGGGCATCTATAGAGGCAGCCTAGATAGCTTGTGTAGGTGGACATGCTCCTCACCAGAGTATTGCTCTTGGGTGGCTCTTGTTCACATCTTGTCAAGATGAACTTGGGTTGTTTTCCAAATCTGGTGTATCCAACTATGAAGAGAATTATGATTTCTCTCCCAAAGAGGCAACCTGTTTCACTAACCTATGATCCTTTTCTTTCCCCTGTGACAGATGACACCTTTCATTTGCAAGGTACTAACTGCAATTTGATGCTTCTCAGCTGTGACTGCAGCTGCAGGACTGTATTTAGGTCTGACTACTTAGCTCCATGTGATACATAGATAGATTGGAGGTAAATAAGAGGAAAAAAAGGTACATTAAAGGTGACTAAAGAAAACTTGCATAGTTTATGATAGAATGGATCTAACAGTCTTCACTTGAAGTGCAGAGTATATAGGACCCTAAGGAGGAATTAATTCACATGGCGCTAAGAAGTATAATGACGAGAGTTTAATACAATGACATTAGAAAAGACATATTTGGGCTGAACCTCACCAGAAAAATCACTGACTGTCTGAATTAGTTGTGAAATAATATCCCAGGGGATTTCTGCCCCCTGTCCCCTGGATATATAAACTGTGTGAGGCAAAACATTAGGAAGGGGAAACTATGCTGAATATCATGTTGCAGTTTAGGCAATCCAATAGATCTTTCCCAGCACTAATTACTCCAATCTACAGATCAAAGCCTAGAAGATAGGCAAACCATTTGATGATATGTCTTGCATAGACATATCCCATGAGAAATATTTCTGGCAAATCTTATAACTTATTTGTGACACAGTTTGCCTCTGAGTACATTTCAAAGCTCAAAGATGAATGTATAAAAATAACCCTGTGCTGCTCCATACAATGAACCAGGTACTTACTAGTGGTCTGTTAATATTTCTTCTCTGTCTCCAAAACATCAAATATATGCACCCAGCCTATACTCTTTCATTTAAACTGGGCTCCCTTTGGAACCAAGGACAGAGATTTAAGTGGAAACATTTAGTTTTTAATTACATATATACAGCCTCACACAAGACAAATCAGATAAAGATACAGGCACTACGAACCCGAGACTGGGACCAGATTTGCACCAGGAGCTGAGTCATGCATCAAACCTGTAAACATAATTTCAAACCTGTAAATATCATTTAGAATTTCACATTACTTTCTAATTCTCATTGAAAATACAAACTAAGACAAGCAGAGTATAGGCATCTACCTACATTTATCAATAGCCTAAGACAGTAAGTGTGAGAGGCATCGTGAACAACTCCATGGCAACATTGCATGGCCACCTTGGCAGGAGACTTCCTGGGACAGAAAAGGAGTGAGCAGCACACCCAACAAAGACATCCACACAGATACACCTGGAATGGTAGTTTAGCTGCTTTCGGGAGAAATAAAGGTCCTTAAACTGCTCTCGCCCTAGTTTATTATTTATATAACTACTGATTGGAGTAGTGGAACCTGGGCAATGAGGAAAGACCCTGTCCAGCAGTACCTTAGGTTATGCAAAACACTTTGGTGTTTCACTTGATAGCTGAATTACCCACACAAAGAGGGTTTTATAGCTGGGATGAAGCACTGAGATCCAGCCTGACTTCCTGCATTACCCATGAAGTTCTCTGTCCCTGGCTGCTAATCTTGTTTGAACTAGAAAGATATTTTAAAGAACAGTCAGTCTTGAGCTAAAAATTATCACAGTGTAGGTGTACATTACAGCCTTTACTTCATCATTGTCTAGTTATTTCTATTTATGCTTCAGCTGTTTAGCAAGATATCTTAAGGTCAAAGGCCCTAAAAGTCCTAGTGTACTGTATCAGTATATACATAGTATATATATATTTGCGTATATATATCTATCAGTACTGTTATTCTAAAACCTGCACTTACATCAAAAGCTGAATTATACTTTGACAAAATCTGTTTCCATAAATTTTATTATATTACTTTGATCATTTGTGAAATATATTCTCAATCTGATTAAGTGATCTGAGATTGAAATCAAGTTTAAAAAGCCCACAGTTATTTGGGTCATTCCATATATCTTATTCAAATACTCATATCACCCTCACTTTCTGCCAAACTCTTACAGTTCTCTTTCTGGTTTGGGACTAATTGAAAACTGACAGTAATGGTCAAGAGATCTTGAAAAATTTCTGGGAACTCCTGATTTTAAAATTTTTAATTTTAGAAATGGCTGTGAACAACAATATTTAATTCTTGGAACTATGCCTTTGTTACCTGGCAAGGCTAACATATATTTTCTGTGTTGATTTTCAGTCTAGGTAAGTACTGTAGGTAATTTTAGATAGTCCCACTGTCACTGTGGGAAATCCAGAATAGATCATTCAGCCTAAGACACTTTCTCTATACAGCGGAGAGAAATGTTTTAAGTAGATACTTATCCTGTGGTTCAAAAACATTTGAGAACAATCGTTTCCCTTACCAGTGACAGAAAGAGCTCATGCCCTTTTTTGATGTACAATTTCTGCTATTCTGAGATCACTGCTTGCTGTTTTAGTTATAGTAAGCAAACTGGTCACAGAAATCCTGCCACTGAATTTGGTAATATCTGTTAGGTCGGTCAAGTTGATGTTTATTAATGACCAGGAAAATTCTTTTTGCTTATTTTCCAGACTGAGTATTAGCTTAAATTAGATATTTTCCTCCTTGCAAGTCTTTTGGCTGCTTTGCTGATTCCTTTCATGGTGTTTTAAATTTGTGCTAATGACTGCTTTTGCTCTACTTTCTCTCTGCTCCTTTTCTACCAGCTTAATGCCTTAGCCTGATCCCAGAGAAGTCTATATGCCTCTCTCTTGATTTGGAGCCCATATAATGAAGCTGTGTTTTAGATTTCCCTTTTAAGTCAAATAAACACCTTGCAGAATATTCAGCAAGGACCATCCTCTGCCTTTGAACAGGTTGTGACTTCTTGTACAGGAACATGTGCAGTCTAACAGGTTAAGACTTCCACAGTGATCTTTCCCCACTCGGGTTTTTTTCTAAGTATTTTGTGTGTAGATGGCTGAAGAAAATAATCAATACCAAGCTCAGTGATTATGTGCAAGAGTGGCTTGATTCTGCTCTCAAAGACAAGTGACAAACAGTAACAGAATCCCAAAATGGTTTGAGCTGAAAGGGATCTTTAAGATCACCTAGTTCCAACCCCCCTTTCATGAGCAGGGACACCTTCCACTAGACCAGGTTGCTACATCCAACCTGGCCTTGAACACTTCCAGGGATGGGGAATCCACAATTTCTCCGGGCAAGCTGTGCCAGTGACTTGCACCTTCACAGTAAAGAATCTCTTCCTTGTATCTAATCTAAATCTTCTGTCATTTTAAAGCCATTCCCCCTTGTCCTGTCACTACATGCCCTTGTAAAAAGTCCATTCTCAGCTTTCTTGCAGGCCCCTTTATGGAAGGACACAATAAGGTCACCCCAGAGCCTTCTCTACTCTAGGCTAAACAACCCCATCTCTTTCAGCCTTTACTTGTAGGAGAGGTGTTCCTTCCCTCTAATCATTTCTGTGGCTGTCCAACAGGTCCATGTCTTGTGCTGAGGAGCCCAGAGCTGGATGCAGCGCTGCAAGTGGGGTCCCACGAGAGCAAAGCAGAGCAGCGGGATCTCCTACCTTGACCTGGTAGCCATGCTGCTTCTGAGGCAGCCCAGGATACATTTGGCTTTCCAGGCAGCCAGCACACCTTGCCAGCTCATGTCTGGCCTGCCAGGAAAACAAGCAACCTTTTTTTCCTCACTTTCTTCCAACATCTAATCAAAAGTATTTTCCTGTAAATTTTCATATGTTGTTTACCACATTTTAATTATTTATTTATTTACCATGTCAAAGCTGGCTTGACAGATCTGTGGCATTCAGAATGTTAATTTCCTTGAGAACTTACTCAAGCTCCTTACTTGCATTGAAGAGATGGGTTGGATAAAATTAATTAGGGTAAAATGTAAGAGTTTGTGACATGCAGGAGATTGACTTAGATAATAGTGTGTATCAATCTGAAACTATAAAAGGCATGGATTATAATAAGAATAAAGTCCTGATACAAAAGATACTACCTGCATGCATAACTCAGTGTACACTAACTTTACTGATTTGGAGACACATCATTAATGTGTTTGAAAATAAATACTTCACAAGCACTTGTTTAACTATTTCCTGCATTGCCAGCACGAAGGAATAAGGATACAGTTCTCCATTGTATTGCAACAGGCATGATTATAAATGGAAAGGCAGTTTTAAAATAACAGATTCTCTATTATGTTTCATTAAAAGCCAGCTGTTTGCTACCAGCAATGAACACAGAAGGGTCTGTGACAGCAACACCCCAAGTTATACTTTGTCTAAGTGTACGCTGCTTGTAGTGTTGGTAGTATATGCTGATAGTGCTGACCTGTTCCATTATATGACTTTCAAACAAACTCTCTTTTATCCTTGCTATAAAGCTAAGTACTTTTTTTTTTTTCAAAGTTCCTGGTAAATAATGGCCAAATCTCCATTTACAAAAATAGAACGGAGCAGAAATTCCTAACTGAGGCTTTGGTTTCGGACAAACGGTCGCAAATGTTTAAATATTTGATTGGAGAAAAGCCAAATTTTGAATGTCATGGAGAGCAGCCAGTGCCAAGCATCCAGTTCTTCTATGAGGCCTGTATGTTGGAGCTGGAGCTAATTGTTTACCCAGTCTGTCTGCCCGGGCAAACAAGCTCCTGGAGGCTGATTGCTGTGAGTCTGCTCGGATCCCCATTCCTCAGCCTTTATGTACTTATTAGGCTTACAATAGGGGACGGCACCGAGGCAGGCGCAGACGCTGACAAAGACGGGAAGTGCCAGAGCTAAGTACGATGAAATCAGTGTGTCGCAAGTGCCCTTGTTCTGAATGCGAATACCGAGCCCCTGTTCTGGGGGCAGAGGAGTGGCAGAAGGAGGGTGAGATGAATCTGAATCCCCTGTACTCCATTCATCGGGGAAAGCTGACAGCTGACTGAGCCCTGAGCAGGACCTGTCAACCTGATCCTGCAGGCAATATTCTCATTGGAATAAATGGGAGCTCCGTCTGATTAGGTACACTGTTGTATTATGTTGGTTCATACATTATTTGTATTTCTCTGGAGTCCACAAGTTTTAACTCTGGTTGGAACTGCACTGTGCTATACATTATAAAACTGGGGGGAAAAAAAAAAAAAAGATACTCTCTTGTCATTGTACAGCACAAGAAAAGAAATTACTCCAAATATTTTCAGAAGGCAAAGAGCATAGAGAAGGCTTTATTGTCTAATTCTTACTACCTTTTATAAGGTGTTCCGATACAGACTTAACATGATTGGTGAATAGGAACGACACCTCTCTAGTCCCATTGGTTAAACTAGAGAAACAGAACTAGACAGACAAACATCACCTGGAGAAAGATTGTTTTGAGAAGAAGATTTCTCAAGATATTTTTCCCTTGGGAAAAAGTTAGCAGCTGGAAGCAGGCTAAAATCTCTCAGACTCAGAAATATCAGGCCCACATTCTCTTACCCGCTTTGCAATCATGATGGGAAAAAATAGTCTATCTGTCTAATTTTGCACACTGTGTAACTGGCACAACCTAGAATAGAGTCAGCATCCCAGAACCTCCTTTCAGTAGGTAATATTACTCTAATTTAATTGGGTTTCTCAGCTACATTCCTAACTTTTGGACTTAACTCGCTTTTGAATTTCATATTCCTCCATATTTCTCATAGTAGTTTCAGGAGACTGTCAGATTCTGTAGTAGAACCCCCTGTGTCATTCAGTGAAGGACAGAAGTTTTAATTTGTCTCTAATGTGCTTGAGGAGTTAACCATAAAGTTTTGGAACTGATTTTCTTATTTCTTGGAAGTGTTCGAGGGACAGAAAGCAAAAGAAATTTGGAGCTGGAAAACAGAAGCTTTTGAGGTTAAACTGTTTCTTCAAAATTTATCTGAGGAACTATTTGTTTCCTCATGGTAGTTAATTAATGTCATAGTTTGACAGAGATCATGAAGTGTGGGAATTGAAGAGAGACTCTCAGTTTAGAAAACAAGCTCTGTGATTTCCTGTGGAGATCAGCACCTCTTGTGCACCAGTACCCTGCTCCTTTAGCGTGCAGCAGTGCCTGTGCTGAGGCAAGGGCACCCCCAAGTCCTCCTCACTCACTCAGTTTCTGGCCTTTCTGCTGAGATGACTGATAAGTATGTTTAAAAGTGGTGCTGTTGGAAGATGAATTTATATTACAAGCCTGTGTCTCCAAATTGCCAGCTGGCAGTAACTCTGGTTGCTGCTGCCTTGGGACTGATTTGAATGCCTGACAAAAGGGGAAAGCTCCACGTGCCATTGTCTGGCTCTATGAAAAAGCTCCTCTGGCTCTTTTCTAACCTGTCACGGTAGGACATGAAATACATTAACTCCATATAGTTGTCAGAAGAGAAAGAAGGCTTTATTTACAATCCCAACAGTTTCTTTTATAACATGCTGCGCTAAAAAGGTCTATTATTGGTCCATGGGACTGACACTTCTCTTCATTGGTTAAGTAATAGGAAACAACACCTGGGGACAGTTGTTATGGGAAAGGGAACACTGTTTACTTAACCTGTTTTGAGAAACGGAGAGAGATGTTTTGAAAAGAGAAACTGTTGACAGCTTTCCCTTGGGAAAGGAGGCAGCAATGGTTAGCACACTAAAATTCTCTCAGGCTCAGAAATATTGAGCCCATACTAACCCACTGAGGAAGACTTTAGAGTGGGTTCATCTGTGGATGGAGATGCAATCACAGAGGAAGCGGGGCGCTGGGGAGGCCCTTATGTTCCCCAGAAGCAGAGGACATCCTGGGGAGTTCCTGAATACTAATACACCACCTAGGAAATAAATAGGAGGAACTGGAGGACTCTGCAGCTGCAGAGCTATGCCATCACTGCAATTACAGAGGTATGGTGGGATGTTTGCATGGCTAGGGTGCATAGATGTACTCAGGTGGAGCTATAACATGCATCTCACTCTTCAGGAAATACAGAGAAGATGGGAAGAAGGCTGTACTCATTGTCAAGAAGATGTGCAGGATGACTAGATATCTCCAGAGGTCCTCTACAATTCCCCATGATGCATTTTCCTTGGAGGATTATTCCTTAGCATCACAAATCCCTCGTCAGGAGCCCAGCCTACATTGCCCATTTTCCCTTGTCACAGTTTATTCCCACTGCATTCTGCTAGAAAACATTTTTCCCTCTTGGTCACATGCCAAAATTATTGATAAAACTGGAATTAGGAGGACATTGCCAAGAAGACAAGTTTCTGACATCCTCTGTTGAAAAATCACCTGGGTCTGGGAATATTGATCAGGATTTAGTTCTCATTTTGTAATCTCGGCTGTAACATTCTGTTGTTTCTTGAAAGCATTGGGTTTCTAAGGAAAATAGGGCAACCTAAGAAACTGCAATTGGCTAAATGCTAAGAGTAGGACAGGTTTTCTGATCTAGAAGAAGACATTTTAGTACTTTGAAATATTAGAAGCCCAAAAGTCGGTTAGGGTGCAGTCACAACAAGAATTTAAAGCTGTGGATCTCATGAAGGAGTGGACTGGCATAGAAGGTACTGAGAGAGAGAGCGGTGGGATAAACAGCTGATGTTACACCTGTACTGATATCTCCAACTTGCTTTACCCTTAACTGGACTTTCTTTGAAATTCCCGATGACATTTTTTTCTCCCCCAGTCCTTCATGTCTCCTCTGGCCTTCTGGCCTCAGGTCTGGAGCCGTCAGAAGAGGGAGCTTTTGCCCCTGCTGCCCAGAATCCCACAATCATTCCCATGCCCAGCTGCAGGCAGTGGCATTTTCTGTTGTTTCAGCAAATAATAACCCAGAATAAAAAATCATGTTGAAAGCAGCTTTGCAAATCAATATTTGAAGGAATACTACAACCAGAGCCATAGCATAAAGACATGCCTTGTGAAATTTTGAAAGCTCATATTTAACCTTTTTCTTAAAGCCTGTCAGAAACTACTTGGACCAGTCACTTTGCCTATTCAATTATATTAATTCACAGCGGATGAAAACTTATGTCCAAGGATAAAAGCAGTTAATTGTTTTATTAGATTGTGGTTCCAATGCAGTGGATAGGAAGTACATAGTTTCACGCTTAACTGCTCTGGATAGTTCCTACAGCCTCCTCATTATTTGGATGCCAAGTCTGCTAGACCCTGTGACAAATAGCATTCTGGAAGCTAGAAGATTGGAATGGAAGATAGTTTTCACCTTAAATTCTGCATTTGTGTTTTACAATGATTTCCAAGGAAGAGCTCCTTTGGTGCTGAACTGGGAATGACTGCAGATTGGCAAAGCCATCTCCACTTTGTGATTACTCTGTGGTCAGAAGACAATTTTTCCGTCAGACATTTTTCTGAGAAGCTGAACACAGACATGTTCAAATGCTCTGTGGAGTTATGGAACTGGACACTGCTCCTGTCTGCCAGCAGAAGAAAGAGAATGACAATAAGAAAATTATAAAGCAAGCTTTGTATAGATAACTGTGCTGATACTTTATTTTTTTCCATCTCTGATCTTCCCACTGTAGGATCCAGATCTTTGTATAGAGAAAATAAGCTGTACAAAAAAATGAAGGATGCACAACACTGCCATAAGGGAATTTGGACCAAGTTACCTGCATCTGAGAGATGCAACTTGACAGAGTCTGTAGGGGTCCAGTGCAGTGCAGTGAGCAGCTGGAACCTTGGGAGGCAAAGAAGAGTTACTGGGATACAGCAATCAAATCAAAATCACATGTGAACTTGAATGTCTCAAGGACAAGAAGCCAGTGGCCGGGCAGGGGTTCATGCCAACCATTCTAAAATGTCAGCTCCTGCTCCATGGCTCAGGGACATATTATCTTTTCTGGGTCAGGCACCCTGAAAATATCCCTTGGGTGCAAACAGGTGATCCAAAACCTGGCAACTCAGCTAGTCCCATGCCCTATGTATATGTCTCTGTGAACGTGCTGCAACATAAGGCTGGATCTACATACTTGGCTACCAGCACGAGGAGACACAGATAAGCAGCTTGTGTCATCCAGAGCTGAGGAGGAGCTGTGGGCAGTGCTAATGAGGAGAGCAGCTGCCTCCACAGCACCCCCAGGCAAATCCTCACTGCAAAAGGACAGCTTATTCCTCAAAGACATACTCACAGATATCAGTGCTGAGGTCTCTTCAAAGCAGAAGACTTTCTTACTGAAAGTCATCTTGTATGGCCCCTGGAAATATGTCACTGTGGAAAGTTCCTATCCACCTGTTTGCTGGATTGTACCAAGAATATATACATATATGTGTGTGTGTGTATTAGCTGTGTCTCTCACTAGCCTGCTGACACTGCATGGGAGCAAGTGAAAGGACATTTTGTCTTAATAGCTGGATTTCATGGATTTCACCAGAAGAGCTGTACATTTATTTAGTCTACCTACTGAAAATGCAGCTATAATTAAAGCATCTACAACTGCCTGAAAATATTCTGACATAATTTTTTCCTGTTTCATCTACATTCAGAACTTCCTCTGTAACAGTGCTGACTTTGATGATATTTTGGATTGACTTCTTTTACTGATTTTTTATTTCACAAAAACTTGTAGTCTCCAAACATATTTTGTTCTATATTACATTATATTAATACTCCCCAAAGCTAAAGTCATAATAGTATTCTTTGTTCTCACCATAATAGAACTGACATTAAAATGTTGGCATTTCATGTGGAAAGGAAACTTGAGGTTTCAGACAGATCTAATCACTTTTAATTAATCCCTTATTTTAATGTAGACTAAAACATTAAGGGCAGGGGCTCACACCTGTTCTATAGAATCCAGCTGTATTCTCATAAAAGCAGGAAGATATGGTTGTTTCATAAAATAATCTGAACCTCCATGAAAAATTTGGTTGGGAATCAGAAAATGTACTTGCAGCCAAAACCAGTCAATAGAGATTCTGTCTCTGTTTGCTGCTCGGATAAATTTGTGCTTCACATGTCATGGAGAGGAAAATGGAATACATTAACATTGATGAGCGAGGTTGGCAAGCTGTCTCAATAGGCTGTTTGGAGTAAGGAACAATGTACACAGCTACACTTACCACCCCTTTCACTTCACTGAGTGAACTTCCTCCTCATTTTCTGGGGAACCCTGTTGGAGGAATGATTCTGACCAGTTTTTTAATTATAGCCACAACTAAGCCAAAGTTTTTGAGGTTTTGCATCTAATAAAATACAAAATGCAGTAAAAAACTCAGAAATACAGCACCTTCTAGTAGGTAACCATTTGCACTGTCTTTGGTAGTTGAGAGTTGGAAAGAAAAATTTTCCAATGCTGAGGAAAGGTGAGAGGGGACAGTAGTTTAGCTTGCATCACATATCTTTTCCAGAGTCACAAGCCAAACCACTGCTATAGATTTCCTCTCTCCCACTCACTGGGCTTTCTAATGTGAGAAATATCTTCCCATGGAAAGCAGTGGTTATACAGTCACATGGGATCCTGGCTTACTCATACTGTTGGTATCTGTTTTATGAAACAGGGCAGAGATGCCAGAGTTGCCCTCAGGCTGAGATCTCTCTTGTAAGCAGCAGCAGGAGAAGTCAGGAAGGAGTAGACAGGCTCCAAAAGATCCTCCCAGTCATCACAGGGGAGTGACTTTGATTGGACTAAGCTGCAGGTGAACATCCTGCTGTGTATTATGGCCCACCTACTGCCAGAAGAACAGAGGACATAAATCTGAAGACCAAACCACCCATGCTCCCTGAAGTCCCTAAAATCTTTTCTTAAGACAAAGCTGCTCAGTTCTGAGCCTTAGACAAATTCCAATCTAAGTACAATGTGCTTATCTGCAATGCTTTGCCAGCAGCAGTGGGACACTTATCCATCACTCTCCGAGCTTAGCAACAATACCAGCACTGTTTGAGCCCAGCACCAACCTGTTCTGCCCAGCACCAACCTAGCTGAGGGTATTCCGGTGCTAAGCAGAGCTTTCTTTAGGTATTAGACATGGAGAATGTGTGAGAATGTCACACAATAAATTGCAAGCTTTTTGAAAACCCCAAGGATATCCACTCAGAACCTGAAAGACGAGGAAGGGTGTCGCTGTGCGACACACAGACACACACACACACTCACTTTGGTAAGAAGGCATGAACTGTTTATTACAAAATTTGACTCCACTTTTATAGTATTTCTACAAAGGCCAGGGATTGGGGGAGAAGGCTGACACCTCTCCCCATCCCATTGGTTAAGACAACTGTCCATCAGCTGTCCATATCTCTAAAACAAAGACTGTAAACTACCTTGATTTAAGGAAAACATTGCTTCTATTTATAATACCTGTGTGTGAGAAAAAACCTAAGAACTATGAACTGTGAGACATACAGAAGGCTGAAAAATCAGGGCAACAGAAGGGGGCTTGGTGAACCCAGATAGCTCTAGCACCATCAGGCCATGAGCAGCTTTCTCATTGCTCTGGAGAATGCCAAGAGGGGAACCATGGCTCTGGGCCCTTGGGTTGTCCCCCAGTTCACCTGAACAAGGTAGGCATTAGGCACCTGCACTGTGTTTGTGCCTCAGGAGGTGGTCAGTAGCCCCAGTTGTCTGTGGTTTGATGTGCTTTATGTGCACATAAGACACCTGTGTATGTGAATGAGCAGGTAGGATGTGCTGTACAGAGAGAGTAGAAGGGCTCACCCACATGCTAGGGAGGATGGCTTTCTACAAAGGCAGAACTGTCTGCTGGGGCTTTAGAAGGAGATAGAAAAGCAAGATGGTAACCTGAGATTAATGTGTCCTCTTTTCGCTCCTAGGCTGCTTTACCTTTCTTTCACTGAGCAAAACAGCATTTCCTTAAAAATGTGTCCCAGTGGAGACAGAGCAGGAGAGGGAGGTAAAGCAATGTGATGACACCCTCACCTGCAGGAACAAAGGCAGAGTTGCTGGTTGATGGGTGTGCTGGACATACAGATGAAATGAGTCAATCTTTTTCTAAAAACCTTTCCCACAAAAAAATTCCCAACCAACCAAGAAAACATAGATAAAATGAGAACTGAATGAGGCCATTTGGAGAGGCCTTAGCTCTTACTTTCACTGTTCTGCCATGACTCTCAAACATTACCAAGATGGGTTTTGACTCTGCTATATATTAATCTTCTACAAAGGCTGCTACAGACAAAAATAGAAACGAAGTAACATCACGAAAGGAAGGCTGTAGGTCTATGCTATTCAGGATATTAAGCCTTTGGAAGCTTTTCTTTGAGATTGAGGGAGGTGATTGTCCCCCTCTGCTGTGCACTGGTGTAGCCTCATCTCAAGTCCAGTGTACAGTTTAGGGCACCTAAATATGAGAAGGGCATTAGAAAGTGTCCAAAGGAAGACCCCAAGGATGGTGAAGGGCCTTGAGGAGAAGCCATATGAGGAGCAACTGAGGGCACTTGGTCTGTTCAGCCTGGAGGAGACAGGGGAAGACCTCACTGCAGTCTGCAGCTTCCTCATGAGGGGAAGAAGAGGGACAGGCACTGATCTCTTCTCTGTGGTGACCAGTGACAGGACCTGAGGGAATGGCCTGAAGTTGTGTCAGGGGAGGTTTAGGTTGGATATCAGGAAAATGTTCTTTACCCGGAGGGTGTTTGGGCACTGGAACAGGTTCCCCAGGGCAGTGGTCAGAGCACCAAGCCTGACAGAGTTCAGGAAGCATTTGGACAATGCTCTCAGGCACATGGTGTGACTCTTGGAGCTAGTTGGACTTGATGATCCTGATGGTTCCCTTCTAACTAAGCATGTTCTGTGGTTCTGTGAGATCTTGCAGGCAACTCAGGGCAGTGGGAGCCACAACAACAACTCTTATCACTGTGTTCCCTGGAAAGTCTGCCCAAAGTAGTGCCAACATGGAAAGTTAAGAGAGTCTTTATGAGGATAACTGTCTTCTCTTTTTCTCTCCTGTTTCTATTGTTAGTTGTATCTAGTAATCAAACCATGACTGATGAGCTGTAAAGGTATATGACAACAGTAAGAGACATTTTTCTTCCTCATACAGACTCTAGATTCACCACCAAGTTCCCAGCCTCAAAGCACTGTCTGTGGACACTCATGGATATAATGTGAAATAAATTAGTTTCAGGCTTCACCCAAGGTCCCTACTTTGGGCCACTCTGACTCACAGGAACCCACAGTAATGCCTACAACATCATAGTGGGATTTTTTTTTTTTTTTCAATTGTTTTTCTCTGAATTAAGGCCACAGTAATAACGGAGTGTCATGAGACCAGCACCAAACAGAAGAAATCCTGCCAAGTGAAGCTGTACTTATGTTCAGTGTGAAATCCGCAAGGAAAGGAACTGCCCAGAGACTAAAACATTTCCATGTTAAACTTATGATTTAATACTTGTGTAAGTTAAACATTAATATGGGTAAAGCAATCCTCAAAACAGAGCCAGTGCAGAGTTGATCCAAAAGTCAACAGAACAAAAGAATCTAGGGCAAAAATCTGAGCCAAACCACTGAAGCTGATAATGTCTGGCAAGAAAATTCACCTCAGAGAAGATCTTGAGGACAAAACTCCATTAAAAAACACAAATCAGACCTTGCCCTTTTCTTACTGTCGCTCTGCCTTTATTCTGACCAGATGTAAAAGACTCATTATCTTGGAGGCCTCGGGTATAGTTTCTAAGAGGGCTCTGCAGGATCAGGATTGCTTCTGCACTTGGGGATTCAGATTACAGCCCGAGCTGCAGCTGAACTTGCCAACTTGGAGCCACAAGGACAGAAATCTTTAAGTGAGTCTGGCCCAAATGGTATTTACTGACAGAGAGCTGGTCTTGAGCTTGCCAGCTATTAATTGTAGTTTGACAAATTATAAAGGCTTCCTGTTGTCCATCAGGGTATCCACTTCCCATTATTCTGGGCTAACAGTCTGTAAAATGAAATGGCAAACAGAGCTTCATTAAAACAAAGCAAGACACTTCCTTGGCTGGCAGGTTTGGAAGAGTAGGAACCGAGTCCCAAGGGCTGCACTTCCAGCTTCATCTCTGAATAGATATCTGGGGGAAAGAAAGGACAAACCATGCTTTCACCTCTCTGTACCTCAGTCTACACATTCATCAAGCAGGGACACACACTGCTACTCAGAGTCATCTTAAATTGTCATGGAAATTAATTACAATTTATGAAGTCGTCTGTGATGCTGGGTGGATGCAGATACCAAATTCTGATATTCGAAAACCATCCAGATTACCTTTGAAAGCTCTAAATCTTTTTTATTTTCCAAATATAATAATCTTTTATTAGTGATCATTATTTGTGATACCAGGATGTGGGGTATTAAAACCAATATCAAACAATTAATTAATTAATCATTTGGCAGAGTACAAGGGAAAATACACTCCTCTGGTCTAATCAAATACCTTTTGGCTTCCCTTACTTGCCCAGATTCCTCTGCCTTGACTGTACACCTAGAGATGAGGCAGCTACTGAAGAAGATAACACCTAAGTCTTCCACTGCAGAGAGACAGACAGACACCTTCAAGAGTGATTCAGATCCTGGCTGGGCTGACTCAGACTCTGAAAGTGTCTTTATCTTTCCAAGTCCTAGACTTGGTCTGTATTAGGAAGTTAAATGTGTCTAAGCTCAAGGCCTGAGGCCGGACTGCACCGTACAACTGCCAGTCAAGTAAATCTTCCCACTCTCCTAAGGAAGATGGCTGTGTTGGGTCATGGCAGGTTCCCAGGTCATGACAGGGCACTGTTTGAACATGGCTAGTGCCCTCCACTACACCAGTGTCAAGGGCCCTTCTGACAGCACAGCAGCACTTCAAATCCTGCGCCCTGCAGCATTCCCTGGCTTGTTTAATTTATTAGTGGACGTGCACCCTTAGATGTAGGAGATAAGTTCCTGAAGTTAGCTGAGGTGTGCTAGGACAACACAGCTATGTGAGGGGTGGGGCTGACTCCTTCCGTCCTTTAGCCATGTGACAATCCTATTTGTTAGGAAATAGGGACAGACCAACATCTAAGTTGTCAAGGTAAGTCTATACAAGCTAAATACTTCAAAGGAACTCAAGAGTACCTCATACATCTCCCAGGATCTGCACACAGCTGGAGAGTGCTGTGTGTGCCTGATACACAGGTTTAAAGGATTCTGGGTGCCTGGGACTTGTCCATAGCTTGACTCTGAGTCAAACCCAGGAATGCAAGTCAGGATGTCTGAGCCACAACCCCCTGCCTGAACCAGGAGACTGCAGCGCCTCAAAACTATAGTCTGAGCTTGTTTGATCCCACTGCTATAACCACCCCCTAATGAGGACCAGATACATCAGCCTCCACAAGGAGACAGGAAAAAGGAGGGAGGATTTCCTCCCTAATACCATAGAAAGAAGAGTAGTTCCTGGAATATTTACCAAGCCACTGAACCAAAACTTTGTTTTCATATTTTGTTTTTCAGAGCTTTTCAGCTCCTCTTTTTATTTGACAGCTATTTCACAGCCCAAATCCTTGAGCTGTTCCCTAGAAACCTGTGATGCAGAGGAAACATGGCCACATCTGATGTCCCAGCATCCAAAAAGCAGCTGCTAGTGGAAAATCATATGAAACAGAAAGTGTGGGAGTACCTACAAGTATGAGCCTACTGTCCTTAATGATCAGCATTTAGAATAGTCCTTCTAATTTGCCTTAAAATTTTTTAAAGTAACTAAAACTTTACATGCCAAGTAAGAAAAACTGCACAACATTTAGCCCTTGAAGTGCTTTGATTTGATTTGAATGTAACTATTTGGATCACATGGCTAGCAGAAGGCACATGCCTCAGAGTGGCAGCTTTTATTCTTTTCAGGCAATCAGCATCCCCCCAATGCAAAGGATTAAATCAAAACTAAATTAAATGGCATACTACAGAGAAGGCTGGCTGTGTACTTTTCAATATGGACAAAGCAATCCTTCTCCTCACTGGTAAAAGTTCGTGCTAGTGCAGAGACCCAGCACAAAGCCTAGACACCACTTAACATCCTGCTGAGGGTTTAAGTGTTGGCTATGCTTTGTGCTAAGCCTCAGTACTGGATGGAATATCACCCACAAGAAAGAGCAGGGACAAACTGCATTTAGATTTTGCCTGGGTTTGATTCTGTATTTCCAAAGCCCTTTTTTTTGGTGGGAATTTGTAGTCAACATAAGATACAGGATGTGGCTTTACATTTTACCTCAAACCTGAAACCTGCCTTCATAATGAAAGGGGCATACAGCTGTATTATCCGGGATAATATTTCTTCAATGTAAATGGACACTGCACATAAAATATCTGCAGACTATCACCCATCAAAGACAGTGCCACTCACCTGAAGGAAATGGTGTGACATGAGTAATTTTTTGGCTCAGCATCTCTCATAGGGACTACACAATCTGTGTCTTCATTTCCACACTAAGAAGCATTGTGCCTGTACCATGGCCATGCAAACTGATCTGTGCATACAGTTCCCTTGGGATCTTGCTACAGACACTACTGGGACTACAGCTGAGTTGCCAACACTGGTTCTTCAGTCAGGTATCACTTCATCTTTTCCTATAATGGCTTATGTTTGTCATAGTTTCTGTCCCCAGGAAAGAGGGTGCAGATGATGTTTGGGCTATTCTGAACTTCCCATAATCTATTGGTATTTCCAGCCAGGGCAATCATGTGGGTTGGCTGCTGAAAGAATGAGTGACTGGGTTTGCCCATGGTGTCATTTCTACACAGCTGCTTCAGCCCTCTCTTCTACAGTTGCTGCTTCTCATGGACTTTCACAAAAGGAAGCTCAGCTGGAAGTTAAAACTCCCCAACTCATCACACCACAGGCATGTTTGGAACAAGATACCAAGTTGAATTCTGGAGGTAAGAGAAGAGATACAGGAGGCAAGCCATGGTATGTGTTCATGGGGGAAACTAAATGTCTTTGTTTAGATAGGTTTAAATAAGAAAAGAAGAGAAAAAGCCTAAGTGGGGTATCAGTTGCAGAATTCACTGCAAAAATCATGACAGACACAGCTAAGATGTATACTTCCCACAAGTATAAAGATATTAGGCAGTAAAACTGCCTTAGAAACTAAATCCACATCTGCTTCAATGTACCATCCCAGGTGTGAATCAGAGCTTCTCTCAGCAGGGCTGCTGTACTCAGGCCTCCTAATCTCCCTGGAGCCCTGGAGAAGCAGCCAGCTGTTAGCTTCCAGCTCCAGGCTTTTCCCTGTTCATATCAGAGAGTGAGCCAAGGAAATCAGAGGGCATGAGAGGTATTTTCACATTTTCCCCATAGATCTTACCACAAATGTAACACTGTGTGGCAGTGAGCACCAGGGCTGGCATAGCAGAGTGGACAGAGGGCTGTTACGTACAGCATCCTCCTCCCAAAAACCTGCAGCACCAGATGTTGCTAGGGAGGACACCAGAAACTCTGTGTAATCTGATCCCAGAAGAACTTAATAGTTTATCAGTTCCAAAAATCTGATTTTGGTTGGGTTTTTTGTTGGTTTGGGGGCTTTTTTAGGTGGGTTTTTTTTCTTTTTGGCTTTTGAAATATTTTTCCCATTCCTCTGGATATTCTCACTGGCCATATAAATGCATTGGCCCTTCCAAGAATCCTGCTAAACTCTTGGTATTAATGGCAGTGTCTAGACTACTAAATGCAGCAGGGCCACAACACCATCTCTGACACTGCTCCATGCTTGTCTATGTTGTTTTGTGGCCCATTGACATGGATTAGCATCAGCCAGCATGCATACCTGCTAGAACAGCACATTCTTGGGAGCATTCCCAAAGGTAGGCTGGGTGTGGCCACCCTGTTTTTAGGGGTAAAAGAGTTCAGTCAGGTGGGTATGAATCATAACATGCCTCTGGCTTTGTGCCAGGCAGCAGTCACTGGTCTTTGCATTTAGTAGTACAGCTGCAGTCAGTGGGACTTTTAAATAACAAGCTCCAAGGACCAGTTAAGCACAGTGAGAAAAGCATCACAGGGTAGCTTTTGAAGAAATCTCATATGTGCATAGTAGCCTGATCACCTTTAGGGGAGGATGACAACATTTCCACCAAGGACTTGGTGCTGTGTCAAAGTACATGCTGTGCAATGAGGGTTTTGCTGCACTTTTCAAATGTTATCAGCAACCTAAGATTAAACATGCCCAAAGAAAGCTTAGCACTATCCCTCCCAAATACCTCCCATCCCTATGGGCATGTTCAAGGCTTGTTCAAGACAGTTTGGCTTAAATATGATCAGTTGTCTTCAAGACAAACACAAAAACCTTCTAACCTGAGGTGATTTTATGTGAGTGTCCAAATGGGAGGGTTTGGATAGCCTCGGCCGGCTGCCACCCTGAACAGCACTCTTCACATTGACAGCACACAGGTATTTTCACAGAGGCAGGGAGCACCTACCTCTTTAAGTGTCACAAGGCTCCCTCAGCCTGGTCCTGCAGTCCACTCTGAACCCAGTTTGAAATGTCTGCATCCTAACCACACTTGCACGTACTTTTCTAAGAACAGGAGGAAATTGTCCACAAGGTCTGCTTTGACCTTAGTAACACAAATACAAAAATATTTGCAGTCAAGTTAAGTAGCAGAAAATGTGTCCAAAACAGTATTGAGTAACCGTCCTTCAGGAGGGGCGTGTCTGTAGAGTCAGTGGGAATTAATACTGGTGTCTCAGAGGACTTGGGAATACCAAGGACAAGACAAACCAAAAAAGGCATAAGTAAATATTTAACTGAAGACTGCAAGAACTTTCTCTTTTAGGTAAATCACTCTCCATATCTGAGTTCACCCCAAGGTGAAAAGGGCAGAGGGCAATTAAGTGGGCATCACCCAAGTAATTCCAGAAACAAAGAGTATTGCTTATGGAAAAATCATTAACTCAGAGTGAAAAACAAGCAGTTTGAAAAAGAATTGGAAAATGGAAGACACTGTCTTACACAGAGATGAGAAGTGGATGTTCCATTAACCACATCTGACTTGAAGCAGTCTGCTCCCTCTGGCATGTGCCCCTGCAAGCACTTTCCACCAAGTGACAGAGATAGGCATGTTTGGGAGAAAAGGTCCTAAGAGATAAATCCTGTTCCTCAGGAGATGACAGTGAATTTTGCCTCCAGAAGTCAGTGCAAATCCAGTTTTCTGTGAAACATGCATCCATTTCTATCCATACATGGAATTCTGTTGGGTTCCTGTGTTGCATCCAAATCCAGGCCCCAACAAAGCGGATGGATGCCCCCAGTAGAAGAAATAGGAAGCCAGACAGATGGATCCATGCCTTGCCTTGATTTAGCAAGTTACAGTTACAGGTAAGTGTTGTGTGGCCCTCTGGAAAATCAGTGCTTTGTTTCATTCATCTGTTAGGATGGCTTAGGAAAAACATCTATGACTTTTATTTACTTACCCTTGCAGGAGAGTTTAGGTAATATGATAGGTACATATTTCTTTACAAAAGGAAGGATGGGGATAATTCAAGACTGCAAAAAATCAAAAAGTGAAAAAGCTAGAAGATGTACGTCGGTCTAAAACTTAAGCACTACTGAAATCAATTGAAAGGTTATTGCTGCCTTTGATAGGAACAAGAGTTTACCTTCTAGAGACCTATTTCCATTTAAAGAATTTCATATGGCCAAAAAAAAAAATCTTATTTTTCCACTGCTGGTTTTAAAGTTTCACAAATGACACTTTTACAAGGACTTACTTCACTACAGCAAAAACTCTTCTACTTCACTTTAACATTAAACATTGTGCAAACTCATTCTGGCTGAAAGGGTGGTCATTTTTTATGTTGGATAGTTCTTATGACAAACAACTAAAATATGCATCTGGAGCTCTTGGGCTTGTGGGACTTAAATCATTAAAATATTTTTATGGGGAAAAATTATGAGTACAAGATGGAAAACTACACTTTTGCTCTGAGGGAAAGTTCATTCAAGTGTACAGTATTCAGAGCCCACAAACCCAGTATTTCAGCATACATATGCCTCAGATACACTACTCACACGTACATTTCCCACATATCTGTGAGTGTGCTTGTGTGTGCAATGTTTACGTGGCCTCTATTGTATTTGGCCATATTTACTTTTTTATTCAGCAGCCCAGTTTGAACTGGAACCCACTGGTTTTTGAATATGTAAGGATCCAACTCCTTAAATAGATAGAAGAATGATAGAGCCTTTTTCACACCAGAAAGGGCCATGTACACATAAAGTTTTATTTAGCCATGAGAAAGATTATTACTGGGCATCCTGCAGCTTTGGTGCTTCCCTAAATTGAGGAACAATTGAATGATGATTTTTAAAACTACCTCTGCATCATAAACTGAATGAACATGTTAAAATAGGGCCTAGTGACACTTAGCTGTTTTCTTGGCTTTGTCACTTACACTTTTACTAGTCCCTTCCTAACAGAGTGGGTGAGTGATCTCACCATACACCAGCAATGCCAGTGACTGTTTGCTTGGGATGGAGGGTATCCATAAGGTACATGAACGTTGGGAAATATCTGCTGGAATGGCGTAGCTGAACTCAGACATCTGCCTGCAGCACAGAAAAAAGGGAGGTTCCTAAAGTACTCAGTGTACAGACCCTAAAGGCAAAAGTTAGCTGTCCCTAACTCCTCCTCCACCTAAGAGGCTTATGATCTATTTACATGGAGTGTTTTATAATACACGAGGGATGCCTTGTCATCTGGGCTTGGATTTAAAAAAACCCCTGCAGCTATTCGTATGAAACTCAGCCCTCTCTCTTTTTCCCAGGGCAGTTTTATAATATTCACATTTCTTTTTAATACAGGGTCCAAGAAAGGAAAAATAACTGGGCAGTTTTTCAGTGTGTCTTATAAGCAAAGTCCATGAAATATACGGGGAAACAACTGACTGCAGACTATCAGTGCCAAAACAATGGTGTTTTATGCGACAATCTGAATAAAAGCAATGTGAATACTGTGACTTTGCCATCTGTCCAATAAAATGCACCTCAGGTTTGTTTTAAGCCTGTCTGGGTAACAATCAACATGCATTTGCTGAAACTCCTCTCACAGTGCCTTGGAAGGGATCCACCTTCATCTCAGGGTCAGTTCACACATTTTGGCTGGAAGATATGAAAGATGAAGTTGTTTTAGGTTGGCGTGTACAGCTGATGGGCAGTAATTCATCAAGCTATAGTAACACAGCCCTCTTGTTGCATTCCTGCACTCTGGTTTGGGCATCCCCATTTTCCCTCCCAAACGCCAAATTTCAATGCCTCAGGGCTGTTCTACAGCATGAAACCATGAACTTTAGCCTCTGTGCAAGGATACCCAGCTAAGAAAGCCCTTAGTACTACTGTTGTCCAAGTCTGTCCTTCCCTTTTTCCGTAGCTATGGGATGAAGCTGCTAGATATAGCTCTATTGCCTGGTCTTTGTCCACTTGCTTGCACTGGCTCTTTGTTATCAGCACTTCCAATGCTCTAGTCCTCTTTAAGGTGTTTCTACTGCATCCATCAAGACAATATGTAGAAACTTACTTTCTGTACCTTTACCTGTCTTTTTTTTCCCTCTCCATGCCTTCTTCCAGGGGTCTGTCACCATCCTGTGGTTGCCCCTTTCTCAATAGGCATCACAAGCATTTCTCTAGAAACAGTCTCAGGCTCAGTGTGTGGTTTCATGATGTATTCAAATAGTGCTGTTGGAGTCAGGAAACAGTAAGAAGGAGCAAGGAAGGGAGAAATGTAGAGGTGAGGCAAACAACCAATGACTCTCAACAGTTCTGACAAAAGTCAGCCTATGCTGCACCAAGCTGTTTGCCTCTGTGTAAATCGTATCTTAGGGTTTAAAGCATGCCATAGACCTTGCTCTTTAGAAGTAGGTGGCACAGGAACCCAGGAAAGCATCTGTTAAAATGCAGTCTCAGTACCTGCTGCTCCCTTTACCCTGAAGTCTCTCAGAGCAGATGTTGCCTTCAAGCTATAGTTACTTAAAATTGCACCACATGAATGAACATGTGGTTCAGAGAAAGCAGCCACTGAAGCACAGGAGAGTCCCTGTTAGCTGTTGGTTTCATGGAACTCTGTGACTCAGAGTTCAGCATCCATCTGGTAGGAGTTGGTGGCCTGGGCAAATGCATGTAGATTAACACCAAGAGGTTAATCACAGGCCTGTTTTACAATGAGTTCTAGTCTTTGGTAGAAGAGGAGCCGTCACTATTAAAGTAAATATGTTTTTCTTCAATGAGCTAAAACAGATACTTTCTTAATTCTTATCTAACATGGAAAATCTTCAAGTGAATAAATAAGGCAGTCAGCTTCTGCCAAGTTATGCTAAGTAAAAAAACAGCCCATTTGTGAATTGAATGTATTAAACCATAATTTTCTATAGTATGATTTTTTTAGAGATGGTAAAATGGTGCAGATAACATGATTTATCATTTTCCCAGGCATATTCCTGATGAGTGTACTCTGTTGTGTCTAGCTGAAACTCTGACAAGGGATGGAGTTTCCTCTGGCTCCTATGGATAATTATTGTGCTTCTTGCATGAAAGTGACTTCTGTTATTACTTATTTTGTATTATTCACCACTGATCTATATATTCATCCTTATTCCATTTTCCGTAATACATTATGCAATAAAACATCTGGCATTTGGTATTTGTTCTCCCATCCCTTCCCTGCGGGTAAAGGTGAACACACTGCAGCATGTTCCAGTGGGAGCTGGGACTGCATGTTCAGATTTTTTGGTTATTTTTATTTTCTTACAAATGTTAATAATCCCATGGATTTACATGATTCTATGTTTGTGCTTCGTTTTATTTTGCTCTGTGAGACAATACCAGTTTAATGCTTCTGCCTTTTGGACATTTGTGGCGTCCAGGCCTTGTTCAGTCAATGAGAGAAACACAGCATCTGCAACCAGCAAACAGGGGTGGCTGTGCCTGCTGGGGCTCCTCCAGGACCATGTCCAAGGTTCAGCTCTGCCACAGCTTCCTACATGGTCGTGGAAAAACCACTGTGTAATGGGAAGGGATAGCATCCTTCTCCCACATGCTGCTTTATACCCCCTAAGCTTTCAGAGGACCACACCACACTTAATTGCCAGTCTTATCTCAAGCATTTGAGTTAGGTTATCCTCAGAGCAGGACAGCAGCAACGTGTTTTGATAGATGAGGTTCACTCTTCTAAGCTTCTTGGGACTCTTTTCCCTTCTCTTGTCATCAGCTGCATCTTTCAGTTACCACTCCTGATCCCAGCATTTCTTCCCAGCACTCTTCCCCTCTTTGTGTAGAGATCTGTTATGAGGTTGTGGCTCTGCTTTAGGAAATTATTCCCATGTGAATTTTGTGTCAGAGTCCCAGACAAATCCTCTGGCTTTTCCAGATGACACACACATAGCTGACACACTCAAGAGCGAAGCAAGCCTAGTGCAAGCAGCACTCACAGATGCAAGGCCAGGTTAGTTACACTGTCCCCGTGTTTTTATCGCCATGTCGGGGAGATTACACAAAGTAATCCAGGTGAAAAGGTGGAAAGGACAGAATAGCACGTCCCCACTTCTCAAACAGCTTTGCAGAGTAAACAAAAAGGCCTTATTCCATCTTGACTGCTTCTTGATGTTGGCCTTTTCACACCTATAAAAACAGGTGTGAGCTCTCTTGCTGTATCTCTGCCAGGATTGCAGGCAGCACCAGCCATCACTGAGAGTTGTTTTCCCGGATATAGCCTGTCAAAATGGAAGGAATGAGTCAGTGTTGTGAAAAGAAAAAACACAATTAACACCTATTTCATGGCGTCTCTGCCTCTTTTCGTTTCAGACGAGGGTCTTGAAATGCAGGGGTTTTCAGCACTACGATTCCTGGGTGTCCTAGCTGTGCAGTAGGACTGATGGGATCCATACACACACATCCTGAGGTGCAGACTCGCCCTGTAGGATAGTTAGGAAAATTCTCCTTGTTGGCACCTCTTCAAAGGCTGCTTCCCAGCCCCAGCTTTGGAAGACGACTAACACTGGTTGTGGGAGAGCCCGTGACAGCCTCCTGCTGCTGACACAGGTTTGTTTTTAGAAGCCGAAGGTTGGTGTCTTGCCAAGCTGGGTACCTGGAAGTGGGAACGCAGATGTGGCCTTGGCCCGGGGGATGTTTATGCACTACAGGCTGCCTCCTATAGGTGGAGTGAGTTGTTTAATGCTCTGTGGCGGGTCTTCACGTTTGCAGGGGGTTATTTGGTAGGTACAGCATCACTCAGGGCAGTCTGACAAATTCATTTCAAAAGAAAGTTTTGGACATATAATAATGAGAATTTAAGGAAAATTTCCTGTTGAAGGAAGTTCTGAAGACAGTGGGATTGCTACAGGATTAATTAATAGAGGTTTAAAACAGTATTTCAGCTGTTTCTAATCACTCATCATCTCCCTCCAGTATCCCAGGGACTCAGGATGGGCAGACTATGTGGTCTCAGCTTTGTTTGTTATTTGGAGGGAGAAAAAATCCTTGCTTTTTGGGCTTTCAGCACTCTAAGAATCTTCCTTTAAAGCTCAAAACCCACTCACTGTCAAAGCCGTTGTTCCCACCCTCTGTTAACATCCAAAAGAAAAGACACACTAAAGAACATTGTCTACCCGATGCTGAAGAGTCACAGTTATTGCATGTTACAGATAAAATGTCTTATTCTTTAGGCCTGCGAACAGGTTCTTGAGGGGTTAATTGGGATGTGGGTTCACCGGGCATCTGGTAACTGCTGGAGCATCCCGGTAATTGCTGGAGCATACTCCATGGTCGATGTGGCCTGATCCAGGGAGCTTGTTCCCTGGCGCCGCAGGATCAAGCGTGCAAAGGGCTGTTTCCACAAAATAGCTGAGGTTTTGTAAGTTCACGGTTAGTGAACTTTCCAGTCAGATGTTGATGCAACCGTATCCTGTTAGTGTGCTCCCCGGGATAAGTCTCAAATATTCAAGTAGGACTCTTATCAGACCAATAAAATAATACCCAGAGACATCTAATATTCTGGAATTGGCCTTAACGGAGTGGTTTATAAACAAGACCGTGTTTTAAAACTAATTTTTGACACAGAGAAGTGACTCCAATGTAATTCTTCTGGATGTGGATAGAAAATACCAGATCTGGCTTGGTTCTCACAGGCCATTGAGTGTCTACTCAAACATCCTTCCCATATAGAACCACACAATGGTTTTGGATTGGGCTGTTAAAGATCATCTAGCTTCAAACTCCCTGCCATGGTGTTAAGATCCATCTACTGAGAGATGCCTGAATTAAGGTGCAGACAAGACCATATGTGGAAGTCAATAATACAATTTTATTTAACAACATGTGTGAGGTAGAGAGAAAGAAATAGAAGATCAAGAAGAAAGAGAGAGAGAGAGAGGGATCAAGCAGCAGATAGTCTCAACCCATGGATCCAGCACCATCCTGTCCTGTTCATCCTTCTTCGCCCTGAATTTCTTGGTGGTGGAGGTCCTGAGGTCATTCAAAACTTTTCACTCTTTATACATCTTAGCAAACAAAGGAACTAATGCTCATTGGCTACACAGTTCTCTTATTCTATTGGTTAAATTATTCCCCGACTTCTAGTGCTAATTAGTCCATATGCTCTGTCTTTCTCTTTGTTTGAGTTCAGACGGTTTCTTGGGTTGCTGGTCTGTGAATTGGGGGTCTTGATCTCCCCCTGCCAGAGCTACCTTTTACCCCATCAGAGCTGATTTCAGCTAAGTTGGGTTTCCAAGTGGGCCATAAATTCTGCATCTTTTGTGTCCATTATCAGTGGTACATTCTTCTCCCCAGATTTTTTTAAGCTTCCCCTAGGTCTGAGATAACACCCAAGACAATAGTACCACCTTCATCTTCTCTCAGGTTCCTGCTGTTGCAGCTTAATTTACAGTCCAGGTTCCAGGTATATTCAGGGGGCTTTGGTGGTCATTGGTGGTCACAGATGCCATCTGTCTCATGACTTGGAGTGATCTTTGTTTGACCAGTGATATGCATACAAGCAGTTACTTCTTTATACAGTTTACCACAGTGTAAATTTTTGCCTGGATATGTTACCCGGGATATGCTAACCAGATCTCACCTCCACCAGGATTGGAGTTAGTGCCATCCTATTGCTCCTTTCTATACTTATGGCTTACAAACCACAAACCACGGTTGCCTGTGGTCACTGTGAAGTCCTTCTGCAGCCTTCACAGTGACCACAGGCAACTGTGGTTTGTAAGTCTTTACACATGGACAGGTCTTCACCAGGTTGCTCAAAATCCCACCTCACCTGGCCTTGAACACTTCTGGGGTGGGACATCCGCAATTCTCTGGGCAACTTGTGCCAGTGCCTCACCACCCTCACAGTAAAGAATTTCTTCCCAATATCTAATCTAAACCTGCCCTCACTCAGCTTAAAACTATTCCCCCTTGTCCTATCATTATGTGCCCTTGTAGAAGGTTCCTCTAAAGCTTGCTTGTAGTGTCTTTTCTGAGGTGGTTCATGGCAAGCTAAACAAAGGTACATGGGCAGATAATGGCCAATGTTTATTGGCACGAGAAAAGAGCAGCTGAAAGGGCTCTTAAACCAAATCATAACAAACTATTATATTTTTTTAATAGTCTTGCCCTCTATTTTCTGTATGCAGGTTTTGCTGATGAGCCTCAAGCTGAGCCAAAATATGTATCATGAATTATTCTGACCTTGCTCAGAACAGTTTTATATGTTTGCATTCGTGCCTGTAAAAAATGCTCTCTCATAACCCATATCTGAATGCTGCCATATGTACTTGCCACATCGTAAAAATATGCAACATCATTCACCTCTGGGGATTAAAGGCAGCGCTGTTTAATGACAGGGACTGAATGTGCTGCCCTTGATCACAGAGGGCCATGCCCTAAGCAATCTGTTAAAAGGATTTTATACCACCAACAATGGCCCTAGATTAATCAAAAGAGAAAAAAGAAGAGAAGCTGCAACATAACAAGCTTCCATGCAAAACAAAAGTCTAAGCCCTGTCTGCAGCAGGGATGTGCCTTCGTACAATCCCTATCACTGTCCCTTTGCGGCTACCGTGCTCAGTGCAATACATCAGTTTAGAGTCACCTCTTATTACTGCATGCAGCTTCCCCAATTTCTTGTTTAGTGCCACAAGAATGATTTCTATTTGCATTTACTGCACTTGCAATCCGAAGACCTATGGCACTTAGTATTGTAACAGTGGCAGAAAAAAGGATTATACCTGAGAACTTACTGAAAGATGGCTTTGCTCTTAGGCCACTATGATGGACAGGTGAAACTCCTCTGTTTTGACACACACTTCCCATGTGATCCTAAAAAAGATCCTGTTCAGTTATAGTGCAGGTCATCTTCTGAAAAATGGGAATCACAGGAGACTGGAGCAAGAACTGCGTGTCAGAAGATGGGAAACATTTTGACACCATAGTTACAGAGAGCTACCCAGAAGGAACACACAGTTAATGCGAACAGGACCATTTCATGCCTCAGGTTGTTCAGTAACAAGCTCTGGAACAAGACACTGTGAGAAACAGAGCCCAGTTCAATGTATATTTGATGTATCACTGCTGTTTTGTTTGGCAGCTGCTCTGGTGATCAATACACTGTGGAGCAGGACTGTCACTCCCTCTTAAGAGTCATGAGGGTAATGCATGACTCTGCAATCTTCCCAGAATGTCTTGAGCTGCACAGCTTATTAGCAGTCACACAAGTTACTTACCCTTGCCTCTCCAGAGTTAAAGCTGAAATACATTTTCTCCTGATAAAGGTCAGGGAACCAGTTTATATGCAGACTTTTGTATAATAGTCTTCAGGGGATTTAAACAGGTTGTTCCTTGAGGTCCCTGCCAACCTGGTATTTCATGGTTAAAACAAAGTTTAAATTTATTTGTTTGGATGGAAACTTACTGATAGTTTTTGTTCTTAGTTATGCAATTAAGTGCATAACACAGGTAATTCATCTCTGCCTAGCAGATTGGATCATAAGAGGAGTAGATATGGTGGTCCTTGACTACTGAAATTTGATCAATCGTTGTAATTGGTGAGAAAAACATGTTCAGAAAAAGAAATAGAGTTAACAGGACTAATGAGGATTTGTGTCCTCCCTCCATGCTTCTCTCTGCAGTACCTCAAATGGAGCCCACTGCAGTTTTTTGATTGGTTGGTTGGTTGGTTGGTTGGGGGTTTTTTGTTTTTTGGGGGGTTTTTTTGGTGGGGTTTTTTTGTTTTTTTTTTTTTTTCCCCCCAGGGCTCTTGTTTCTCAGCTAAGGTAATGTCACTGTCTTGTTCCAAAATAGAATATCAAGGTCAAACTGAATGTCACAATCCAAATAGGATATCAGAGTGCCACTGTCCACATTAATTTTGTAAATTGTGTGATTTGGGAGATTATTAGTTCCTCAATAGCCCAGCTCCAGCTCCAGTTCCTCCAGTTTGTCTACCAGCTTTTCCCACATCTGCTACTACACTTTGTGCCAAGCTGTCCCAGCTAGCAGGTGGGCAGATGGTCAGGAGAGGCATGTCATCTCCCTTTCATCGATTTTATGCCTCCTTCATTTACTTGACTCTTTTGTAACTACTTGACTTGAAACTACTTGTTTCGGCATTCAATAGAGCTATGTAATCCTATGGGCTCCTATAAAATTTCTTTTCTTTCCTCCCTTCCTCCTGACTGCATGATACAACCACTTTCTGCAATCTTCCATAAGTCAGGAAGCAAGGTTGTAAAGGACAAGGGTAATTTCTGACTTATTTCTTTATAGGTCATTCCCATAATACACAAAGCACAGGCTTAGGCTGGGTGTCACATCATGCAGGGTATGGTTGGGTAATTTTGTCTGCCACAGTGCAGAACATCTTAGCAGCTGTTCTACCTAAGCAAAATGAGCAAGAAAAGAAAAAAATAGACTTTTAGAGTTGCTTCTTGTGCTTTAAAAATAAGATTTTCACATGTAGTTTGGCTGTATTGTGTTGTGAACTTATATATTCTCATGGAGAATGTAAAATTACATATTCTTCCAGCTCCAAAAACTGGGCTGGGAGATCCTTGAGGAAGTCCTAAATGCTGCAGCAAGTGCTGAAATCAGTAGGAGAGACTTAGGCATTGTAGATCCCACTGCAATTTTTGCAGACATCATAAGGAGATATTCATCCAATCTACCTAATGGAAGTAACCAAATGGTACCCTAAATTGTATCCAGCTAAGAAGTAATCTTTTAAAGGTCAGAAACTCAGAATCCACATGGTCTGTATGGTCAATGAAAAGAGAGAAGTGCCTTTGGAAGCTTACAGTGTCTTTCAAAATGGACACCCAGCCCGTAATGGACAGGAACTGTTCTACACAGTTTTGGAAATTTAGAGTGTAAATTAGTTCCCTAAATTACCTGGACTTAACCCCATCCAGACTCTCAATGATCATGAGACCAAGAGCAAATTTTGCCCCAAATAAGTATAATTTACAGTTCTTCTTCCCACCTGCATTATCAGTTGCAGGCTCTGCTGCAGTGCAGATGTACTGTGCTGTTACTATTTGATGCTTGACACCCATAAGACGACTGCAGATCAACAGCAGGTGACTTCCTCTGCTTCATCAATGAAGTCTTACAATCATTCATGAGGATTATACATACAAGATATTTTTTACAGTCTATTATTATTACCTCATATCTGAAACCTACATCTAGTCATGTAGAAAAAAATTTAGTGAAGTAACTGTTTAAAATTTCTTCTTAGTACAAAAATGAAAAAGATTGTTTTTAAGTAGAACATCAAAAGAGTGATGAGTTCGAGTGATTATCAGAATTAATGAACAGAAATCTGAGTTTCTGATAATCTGTCATATCACCCTACAAAATGTCACCAGGGTGTCTCACCCCAAATGCCTCAGTTTCTCTTGGAAAAAAAAGCCTGTATTTCCCATGCTAGTGTGAATGCTATCTAACATTTTCAAAGCACTTTGTGCTATTCAGATGAAAGACTTTTCTAAATGCAAAGTATTATTACATGGTAAGTTCACAACTGGAGCAAATTTTTAAAACAAACCATATGAAAAGCAGAATTAAGAGTGGAAATGCTGATCCAGGCATTAATTGCTTCACATCAGAGAGTGGGCAGAGGGTCTCCTTTTATGTTGTTTATTTCAAACAAACAACTCTGGGAATCTCCTGTGGAAATTAAATGCAAAAATCAAAGCTGTTTCATGGGTATTTTTGGTTTATCTCCACATGAATCTTAAATTCATCATGTGGAGAGAATGTGGAACACATTTTTTTACCCTGTATACACTGACTTTCCCACAATGAATAAAATCCATTTTCTTGCACAGTTTGTCTTCTTGCTCACCCTCGGGTAGCAAAATAACCCAGAAAGCAGGAACACCCTGTCCCTGAACCCTGTTGCAAACCAACTAACTAACTAAATAAATAAAAGGAAAAGAGGGAAGACTCGCAGGGTTCCCAGGGATGACTCGGAGGGTTCCCAGGCAAACGTGCCCGATTTAACATCACTTACACAGTGACCACCGACACATGAACCCCGGAGCTCCTCATTCCTGAGCTATTGCTCAGCAATGAGTAATAAACCCTTGCTCAGTGACTCACACAGGCACTGAAATACAGCCAAGTGTCAATAAGCATCCAGGTTTTAGAGAATGTGAGTGGGAAGGGGACGGTGTCTTGTACTGGGACGGGGGAGAAACCTGGCAGGCTGCAAGGATATGTCTGCACTTTAGTTATGGCTGTTGGTACACAGACTGTCATACCAGAGGCTCCAGCACATTTAGTACTCCAAAGCAATCCTGCTTCTGTATTTCTCCTCTTCCACCCCCCTTCCAGCACACATGTAGACCTCCTTTTTCAGATTTAATCCTTCAGTTATCTAGATGTCACTGCTACAGATACAGCATCTAACTGGGAGTTAGCTGTCAGTAGAGACCTTTCTCTCACTGCAGGAAAAGTTTAGCTTTTTCCAGGGAATACTGATGTGAAGACACAGTAATGGAGGCAATTATTTTCCTCCAATGAGAGGAAAATAATTGTTTATAAACTGTTTATAGACAGTTTATAAACTGTAATTAACAAGTTAACAAACTGGGCTCATTACAGGTGGATTCTAAGGGTTAATCCTAGTTTGTTTTGCCTGTTTAAATATTAGACAGCAGCTTGAAGATACACCTCCATTCTTAGGGAGGAGAGGAGCCAGGCACTGCCCAGGTGGTGATTCACAGCTTCTTAGGTGCTTATCTCAGGATGGGAGAAAGTGCTCTCTGGTGATATCTTTCTCTGTTTGCTCAAGATTAGACTCTGCTCACCTATCTTAGACTATCCCTCCTGTTTCCAGCAGTTAAGCAACATCCAATGTCTTAGGAGCATTTTGTATAATTTTGGGCTCCAGAGGTCCTTCATTCATTTTGTTGTGTTATACAATTTTTTATTACACCACATTGGCAATTTGACATTTGTGCAAGTGATAGTTTGTCTTGTGATAAAAAGATGGTATCCATTTCCTCTTTATTATTCTGGTGATTCAGTTTTGAGAATCTGTCCCTCTAACCCTCAGCTGCTCCCTGCACTGAACTCTTACATATTCTGCTATGGCGACAAGAGAGGGTTCTTAGGAGTTGTCCATGTTGACATTTCAGTGAAATATACACTACTGCATACTGTCCACTGCTGCTAGGGTGCATGATGTATCCTGTGGAAATGTTTGGATTTTAGCAGGTCTTCAGATTTTAGAGATTATCTATAATTTGTGCATGCACTTTGGACTTGGAATGTCTCTACCTTTCTCCCCTCTTCCATTGCTATCTCTAGTGATAGTTGGGAAACAGACAGTTTTACATTGATTTTGATAAGAGCTTTGGACATGAAGTTATTTTGTTATCAAGTTGCCTTTTGTGATTTCTGGGAAGTGGCTCCTCACTTGTAAATGGCTCACTGCAATCTTTGCTGCTTGCAGATTTCTCTGTATCAGTGATGGATGGTCTCAACTCAGCCCAAGAGAATGAGCTTATTCATCATCATTACACTTGCCAATAGATGATAGTGGAGTTAGTCTGAGCTCCCTAGGGATGGGCCCCTGGCTTGCTATATCCTTCCCTCTTAATCTAGAAGCAACACAAATTAGTTCATCATTTAAGATTCATTATGGCATAAATTATGTTCACCATTACAATGATCTATGTTTCCCCCTTGTGTTAAATGGCAATTCATAAAGCATTAACTTTCACATGTGGCATGTTCCATGGGTTAAAAGCTTTTGGAAGCCTCCTAGACTTCTGCATGGATCCAATAGCCTGCATGGATGTGCTGGCAGCATTTGCACATTACAACTACAAGTAGAGACTCCTCTTACTGTGCCTACTAATTCATTCATCCCCTTTGCAATGTCACAATTCCCCGCTGTGACCCAAAGAATGTCTATTTGCAAAAAATCCCCAACCCAAATTCATTTCTGCCTGGTTCAATGTTATAATTGCTGTCTTCTCCCTCCTCCTCACAAAAAAAAACCCCCAAAAAAACCCCAAAAACCCCACCACCCAAAAAACAAACAAACAAAAAACCCAAACAACAAACCAAACCAAACAAACAAACAAAACCAAACAACACCACCCCTCTGACACACAGGGCTGGCCACTTGTGCTGCAGAAGTTTACAACATCAGCATAGCCAGCTGCTGTCCACCTCCTTTGCCAGAAGTTGATTTCTCAGAGCAGAGTCAGCAGAAGCACTTCTGTCCAGCTCCCAGCAGCCTCAGTGCAAAGCCAGGCTTCAGCTGGAGCTTGGCAGGCCACTGTTTTTAATGATGGGCAGCAGCTTTGATTAGAAAATGAACACACTGATTAAAATTCTTTTCTACAGCTGTCTCATGCATGCAGGTTCTATGAAATAAAGTGCATTACCCAAACTGTCAAATCTTCTCAGCAGAGTATCAGAGAGATTCTTCTCAGTGAACGAGCTCTAAAATAATTTACTTATAGCCGTGCAAGTTTTCCTGTACTTTTATTAAATGGCCTTTTAAAGTGTCCATTTCTAGTTTTCATGTCTTTGCAATAAATAGGTACTTCTATCTACAGGCACTCAGGAGAAATGCTGTTTGTTTGGAATTAAGAGATAAGGTCAGTGATACAAGGCTGCTAAGCTTCTGCTAGTGTGCAAATAAGAGAAATGTCAAAAAAAGCTATGCTTATTTATATCAGCCAAAAATATAGGCCCATTGACTTCAAAAATGCTAGCCCTCATTTATTTACAGATGCATAAGAGACTGAAAATCTCCTAAACTCAGACCCAAAGGCTTTTTGGAAGATTATGTTGGAATTAAGAGAGAATTAACTGAAGGCTTGATGAACACTAAAAATTTTGAAAACCTTTCTATTGCTGAAAAAGAGCACTTAATAAGAAAACCAGCAAACATTTACACTTTACTTATGTAAATAACATGTCTATGACACATGATTTGAAGCCTGTTGCTTTTTAAAAAAGAGTATTTTATGATTGCATAGGAGCCTGCAAAACTGACTTTACACATATTTTTCTTAAATGGCAGCATGACTGAGAGCTCTGCTCCAGGTAGGAGAGCTTGCCAGCAGCTGAGTACATCTGTACCTGTTCTGCAGCTGACCTTTCAAGCCACTTCTCACTTTCAGCCATTTACTTTGCTTATCAGTCCTGTATTTCATCAATGGAGCTCTGAAGAGCTCTGTCGTGCGTAACTAGATGCACAGCAAAGGTCAGTGAGAGGCTGCTGCCCTCTGTGCACGGGTTATGGCTCGAAAAATTTGTGCTGGTGTTTTCCCTCTCCCAAAGAGTTTAAAGGAGGCATGTCTTCGGATGCAGCACTAAGGAGCTAGTTTCACTTGATAGCTCCTGATTTTAATGGCAGAGCTAATGCAATTATACAGAGGCCAGTCAAGTTGAAGCAGATTTCCAAGGGGTTCTTGTACCACACCAGCACCAGTTTCTCTAAGAGCCTGAGAAATCCTCAACAGATTAATTCTTCCAGTCCTTACTCTTACTGCAGTTCTTATTGGAGACTTGCCTTCTAAGGAAGATATCCCTTGGGATAGGGATGAGTATAAAGAGCATTATATAAATATAGCACTTGGAGAGTGCTCCACCTAACATTAGTAAGCCTTGTCTTCTAGGAATAAGATTCAAAAAATGAAGGAATGACTACTGCTTGGTTGTAGATGAGTGAAGAAATGCTTTGCACATAGGCACACAGGTTTCTTCATTTTTTGTTAATGATATCCAGGTTTACCTGGCTCTGAAATAATTTTCAGAATGTTCACTTATGCACAACCTGGTATTATTTCCTCATTTTGCAATGTTCAAAAATAGCTATTTTTAAGCCTTGCCTTTTCACACATACAATTAAAACATCTAAAAATCCCATTGTCAAAGACACCAATGAATACACTTATGAAGTAAAACTGTCCTCTCTGATTAAAAGCTTTGCACACAGTTTTGACCTTTCATCATATAGACTCGTACTGCCCTGGAAGACTTAGGAATGGCAGAACATGACCTGAAATAAATAGAATTATAAAATGATAGAACAGTTTGAATTGGAAGGAACCTTTAAAAGCCATCTAGTAGGGATCACCCTTGCAATGATCGGGGATATTTCAACTAGGTCAGGTTGCTCAGAGCCATGGCCAAACAGACCTTGAATGTTTATGGAGATAGGGCATCCACCACCTCTCTCAGCAGTCTGTTCCTGTGTTTCACCACCCTCATCACAAAAAAATATTTCCTTTTTATGAGTCAGAAACTATTGAACTGATCAAATGCTAATTGCAATTCCACACAATTTAAAAAGAATGTTCAGAAACATCTTATAGTCACTTTTTTTAGTAGCAAACTGTTATTTAAAGCTCCTCTGACCAGACTGTGGTATGAAGATAAACATTTTATTGCTTTAAAGCCAGAGAGGACTTTTCAAACTTTGGTGGCCATGAATTGTTAAACTTGCTGCATATCAGCTGTCCATGTACGTTTCCACACCATGACAAATACAAGCTATTCAGAAACACCTTAACTATCTGTGTGTTTGCCTCAGCCAGGCTGAAGGGAACAAAGATCACTGTAGTGCACTTTCACTCACAGTTAACCCACCTTGAATTGCCTTCACAGCTGCAGTGAGGATGTGCATGGGTGGACCAGCTGACACAGTAATTTTATCCCTCAGTAACTTGTATAACAGCTCCTGTTCATGCGTTTGAATCTTTGATCACCCCCTTGACTCCTTTTATATATGACAAGATATTATTGGGACACCTTTTATTTTTCTTTTTTGTAATCTGCCAAGTCTCACTTGGCATCATTTTAGTGAATCCATATTGTTAATTCAATCTGTCAACTGCTCAAAGTTTTCTAGCAAAAATAATGGTCCAGGTCAGACTTGTGCCAGATTACCAGCTGGATGTCAGTCAGATGTGCTCCTTCAAATAACAAACAGACTTAAAAAAAAAGGTTTTTCACCTCTTTTTTTTTTACTTCAGAACCTTCTGTTTAGATATGTACAATGTTATTCAAAAATAGTATTATCATACCAGATGAAAAAATGTTCTCTTGCTCCATATATGGAACCATTTTTAGATTTAAAATATGGCTAAAATTTATAGCTGGACTACAGCAGTATTTAAGTCCTATAGAAGCTAATTGTAACCTATGCCACCTTCAATGGCAAGAAGCTTGAAGCCTATACATACGAAAAAAAATTAAAATAAATCGATATTAAATGCTTATATATCACTATAAATTGATTGAGACATTTAACAGTGCATAGTCTTGGCTGTCCTGTCTTCTTCAAAACTTTGGACACTGAGGATCATGCACGTGCTCTGCAGGGTTACTGCACTGCTTAGGATGTATGTAGGAAGATGGGAGTAAAACAACAACAACAACAAAAAGACAGCAATTGTATTGGAGAAGAAGGGAGAATTAATTGACTGAAGTATGTTTATTTCCATCCTCATAATCATTTTAAGAGGTGTAAGTATAAACCATCATCATTATCACTTAAAATTAGCCAAAGCCAAGAAAGAGGTTCAAAAGCCTGATTAAGGCATTGATTGCATAACTGCAGAGGTTTTTTGTCTGGATGACACTGAAGTCTCTCACTGCTGAAGAACAACACCGTGAGAGCATACCTTAAGGAAATAAGCTGTGACAAAGGCAGCCTAGTGATAGAAGACAGAGTAAGCAAGGGACTGACAGCCAGGATATATGGATCCTGTTCCCAGCTCCATCACTGTCTGACTATGTGACCATGAACAAGGATCCTCTGCATGTCCCTCCATCTGTAATGTGTATGAGAAAATATGCAGTTAGCACAGTGGAATTAACCCTACTTATATTTTTAAAAAACTTTGAACTTTACTGCATGGGACAGGCTACAGTAATAAGGATTTTTAAGACCAGAGAGGCTTGTTCTCCCATTGCAGGCATCTGCTATTTTATGGCAGCATTATGGCACCTGTGGCATTCTGTCAGTAACATTGAGTCTTGTGTTTGTTAGAGGTGACCAAAAGGGTTCTGTTGCTGCTGCATCCAAAAACAGACTTTTGTGAATCCTTGTGGATTAAACATCAAGTATATAATTACTTGCATTTGGGGAAGGTTGGCACAATGATCCCTGTGGTGTTTTCAAATCCCAGCAGGACCAGGGCAGGGATTGTCCTCCTGTACTTGGCACTGGTGAGGCCTCACCTCAAATCCTGTGGTCAGTTCTGGACCCCTCACTGCAAGAAAGACATTGAGGGGCTGGAGCGTGTCCAGAGAAGGGCAACGGAGCTGGGGAAGGGTCTGGAGCACAAGTCTGATGAGGAGCAGCTGAGGGAGCTGGGAGTGTTTAGCCTGGAGAAAAGGAGGCTCAGGGGGACCTTATTGTTGTTTACAACTGCCTGAAACGAGGCTGTAGTGAGGTAGGATCAGTCTCTTCTACCAAGTAACAAGTGACAGGACCAGAGGAAACAGCCTCAAGTTGCACCAGGACACATTCAGATTAGAAACTAGGAAAAAATTCTCCACCAAAAGGTGATCAAGCACTGGAATAGGCTGCCCAGGGAAGTGGTTCACTCACCATCCCTGAAGGTGTTAGAAAGCCATATAGATGTGGTGTGTAGGGACATGGTTTAGTGGTGGACTTGGCAGTGTCAGGTTAAAGTTGGAACCTAATGATTTTAGGTCTTTTCGAATCTACATGACTCTGTGATTCTATCTGTGAATCAGTTGGCTCCAGACTCTTCTACAGCACTTACAGTTTTTCTAGCCACTATTTGTTGTACAGAGGGATCCCAACCAAAGCTCATTACTCCTGTTGTGTTAGGCTTCTCATGTCACAATGAATTTAAATTAACAGTCTGAATAGTATATTTTCTGTGCAAAAACTAATAAACCAGGGGACACATGGCAGCACAATGCCAGGAATTCTCAAGGTATCTGATTTGAAAATCACTACAATGAAAGTTTATAACTGCAGCTCAATTCATTTCCTGAGAGGAAAGATAATGCCACAGAAGAATAGTCTCTATATAATTCTGCTTTATATGTCAGAGATTCATTCTCTGGTAAGGTTAAAGAGTATTTCATTGGCATTCTCTTAGATGCCAAAATGTTAAATGCAAGGCCACAGCACAAAGAGGTTTCTTAAATTACTGGAGGAATAAATTGGGTCTTGTGACATGCTTTGTAATTTCAATTGCATTCTGTAGCAACTCTCAAATCCCCAAGTGTATATGGAATCCCATTTCACAAACCATTGTTTCCTTCCTGCTGCTGAAACATAGTTTAAAAAAATCCTAAGACCTCAGTGGTGAATATAAGTGTGCATTTCATTGCTTTTATGGCTTTTTTTTGTAATGTTCTTTCTAGTTTTTTTAATCAAGAATTTGACCATCTCTTTTATTCAATTTGCATTCAAGAGAGGTTTGCACATTAGATGAAGTACATTCAAGTGCATCTGACAGCAAGCACTCTGCAGCTTGGAGATAACGAATCTAAATCAGATTCAAGCTTTATTTTGCAGTGCCAGGTAAATTTTAGAGGCCCAGGATTTGTAATTTATTTCTCACTAGGATGAAAAAGTCAGTTTGATGGCTACTGTCAGCCAATAGGAGGTAAAAGATGAAATGGCCCCTGCAAGGCACTATTCAGTGGCTGCACAAAAGTAGGGAGACAATTTGTGGCTGCAGAGAAAAAATTATTTTTACACTTATATAATACATCCCTGCTCTGAGAAGCACATAAGCTAGAATTTTAAAATTAAGGAAATAAAGTATGCGAAAGAGTCCACACAGTAACAATAAAGTCAAAAGCATACATATGTGTAGATAGCTTCTTTTGGCAGTGTGTGCATGAGCCAAAAATGCTTATAATTCTGCGCACTTGTTAAAAATAGCACTGTCAAATAACCTCAGCAGTCAAATAATGGGAGATCACATATGCAGCCATTTCTGCAACCTATTTAGAAATGACACACTGCAGATACAGCACTTCCCTTACTCCCCAGTTTGCACTTTTTGCCAACCCATTGTAGAAGGGCTGTGTAGGAATTCCCACCTTTGCCATTTGACCTGTTGTGTGGCCCAAGGCAAACGATTTCTCTATTCCCCTGCCTACATTCCCGGGGCTGCATCAGAAGCAGTGTGACCAGCAGGTCAAGGAAGGGATTCTTCCCCTTCACTCCACTCTCATGACACCCCACCCAGCATGCTGCATCCAGTTCTAGGCCTCCAACATAAGAAGGATGTGGATCTATTGGAGCAGGTCCAGAGGAGAACATGAAGATCTCAGAGTACCAACTCGGTGCCTGGTGTACCAACTGGCTGGGGGGAGGAAGAAAGCTTTGCCAAGCTGACATGATATTGACTTGGCATTTATGCAAATTGTTCCTCAGGAGATCAAAATCTCCAGATTTTTCCAGTTTATAGCTACACAAAAAAAACCGGTAAGAATAGTGGTATACTTCTTCTTGTGTCTTCTATACACTAACAATCTTCCTGATCATATTCTGGTCTCAGTAAAGCACATACTACTTTTCTCCACCACCTGGGTCTCCCCAGAAGTTTGTCTCCATTTATGACCAATTTTTCAGGGAAAGACCCAAAGACCAGACAGACAAGTCTACTTCCAAGAGTCTTTCCCCACCCTCGACACATAGTTTTAGTAGTTATTAAGTTGCCACAGTCCTCAAGTATGAGGCTTGAATATAATCATTGCCTACAGCAGAGGTGTAAATATCCTGAACACACCAAGAACAATGCATGAAGCCATGTGCTCTGTAGGGAGAAATCATGAGGCTGTGGAATCAAATTGCAACAGTCCATTCTATTGAGTGCCTAGAGGCAAGGCAAGGAAAAACAACCATGTCCGTCTAGTCATCTTTTTGCTCTGCTGTCTATTCTTTTCTGCATGGACTGTATCATTTACCCACAAATATGTTAAAGCATAATAAAAAGCACACCTGCAGAAAGCCAGACTCACAGAGGGACTGGCTGGAGAGTGTCCCTCTAGCCCAGCAGATGTGAACTTCATGAGAGGGATGCAGGTACAGAAGCAGTGTTGATCTCAAGATGAAATTGAACATGAATGTTGGGAGGTAATCACAGCACTGGTTTTTCCACAGAAGTGGTTGTGACGGTAGCGGTAGAGGTGATGATGTTTTCACCACTTTAAAGGATAAAAGAGCTCATTTATCTTAAAAAAAAAAAAAAAAAAAAAAAGAAAAAAAGAAGATATTTCTANCACAAAAAACGAGAAACAGAGACCAGGGCGGGGGGGGGGGGGGCCAGGGACCTGCCTTCTTCAGTAAATACATAATTACAACATAAAGAAATACATGTGTTTTATATATATATATATACACACACACATTATATAGCTACATACGTAGTAAATACATTATATGTACAATATACGGCGTATTTAAATTTCATATAGGGAATTTACACATTGTTTGTGGCTTGAAATGCCTAACCAACCACGGTTGTTCACACTCCTGGACTGAAAAGTTCTTTGAAGATGCTCCTTGAGCACTAAGAACTCCCCTGGGTAGCTTTGCTCCGCGGTCCTGCTCCGTGTCCTTGCCCAGGATNGCTCCGCTCCCAAGCGGGGGGAAATGCTGGGCATGGGGAGCGGCCGGGGGCTGACCCGAACAGAGCACGGGAGGTGTGGTGGGTGTCCAGCTGCTGGCGCGGCACTGCAGCCTCCTGAGCCGTCGGGCACCTGCCTGCCCTCCGACCGCTGTCCTGTCGCCGCAGTGGCACCGAGAGAGCCTGGGTAGGGCAGGAGTGCCTTTGCCTGGAAGCCGGAGCTGTTTGCCTGAAAGCACAGAAAAATAGAATGGAGAAAGAAAGCAGGGCTTCTCCTCAAGGTCCAATACCAAAACCTGGGTTGTTTATAGGTATAAATAACTAGGGTTATTTATAGATATATATTGTTTGACGCATGTAGCAGTGAAACGGGTCACTTACACCTTCATGATAAAACGAGCATGTGTGGCTGTGCTTGTTTTCGGTCTTCCTTTCATGGCATATCCACCACTGTGTGTGCTCTACTACCAGAGCAACATCTTGCCAGGCTGAAGATGTATTTATCCTCAATGCTGTGGGAACATTAACAATACAGTTATAATAAGAAGAACTTTAAAAATTCTTTTGGAGAAAGTTTTCGGCAAAATCTACAAAACATGTGAAGTGAGACCCCATAACTTAACTCTACACTGCTTTTCTATGCCTTTCTGTAATTTGAAGGGAAAAACAAATCTGGGTGCCAATTTTGGCATCAAATATGTCAGAATGACATATTTGTCAGAATGTTGGGTTCCAGTTTCTTGAGTTACTATTACTAGAAATAACTACAACTGCATTATTTACCTAAAATGGTCAGGTATTAAACATGGTATTGAAATTGATTAATTAATTGGGCTGTGACTATTTGTCATATGCTTGGTACACAGTTATTCAGCCCATGAGCCTCTTCTGTTGTCTTCCAGACTGGAGACCCTTTGGTTGACCACTTTTGCTTTGTGTAGGATGCTGTACATTGAGCTGCATCTTCTGATATCGTTTCAGCATCCGTAGAGATGAATCCCAAAGGACCAAGGCATGCGATGACGCTGGATATTACTGAATATGCAACAACTTTGTAGGCAGTCTGGTTTGAATCATTATACAGTGCCTGTCTGTAAGGCTGAAGAGAAAAGGGACTGCCAGCTAGGTCATAAATAACAGTAATTTGTCAGCATTAAGAGGTTTGGATGGGTGCTTCATGATAGTTACAAAGAGTGACATGGCTAATGTTTCTAGTTTTCTTCCATACATTGATTTGAACTGAAAAATTAGTACTTTGACCTTTCCTCTGTGTAATGCAATAATAACACACAGTTGAATCTGGCTGATGCAAGAGTAGATTTTTAATGGCCTATTTCATATTTTTCAGAACTGAGGCTTTTCTTCAGTGTTTTCCCTCCTCCCAGCAAAATAAAGTATTTTTCTTGACATGTAAATGGAATTTTTGTCCTTGTGTAGAGAAGGGTAGAAAACTGTTCCTGTTAGAGGAAAAAAGTACTGTAGTGTGCCGTGTTTAATTGGCCATGAGAAGGCTCCTAGCTGGTCTCCAGCCTGGGCATTTGCTGTTTTTTGTGTTCCTCAGTCAGTGCAGACCTTGCAGCCACTGAGATAATCATCTGCACAGCATCCAAGTCAAGACAGAGGTGGCTAACATCTGTGGTAAGAGGTAAGGACTGCCTGTGTATGCACCTAGGTAACCTGTCATTACTAAACACTCAAGACCTCTTTCCAGACTTTTCTAAACAGCCTTCCATTCCTCCGTGGCTCTTAACAGTTCTTGGTAGTCTCTGAAGAATTACCCGTGCTCAGCTGAAAAGGTATGTTTCAGGCAGTTCATGTGTTATCAGTGTGGGATTGGTGGCCCTTCGGTCTGCTGTGCTGCAGTGGTGTAAATCAAAATTAGGGATCCCTAATTTAGGTAGGTTTTCAGCTGTTGTACTCTCCTTACATAGCACTGCTCTTTACCCCTTTGGTAACTAAATACAGGCACAGGGCTATTGCTGTTTTTCTGCAGTGGATCTCACTTTAATCTAAATTTTTAACTGATTGCAAGCAGCTCTGCAGGGAATAGTCCTTACATCTCTCCAAGAACCTCTGAAAAAATGTTCAGAAATGAGACTTTGGGCAGCAAGTGTTTTGTTGCTTTATTCAATACCCTGGCTGTTTTATAGCTTTTGGATGAAGTTTAAGCTGTCAGTCTGAAGCTGTGAAGTGTGTGGTATTTATTCAATGAAGAACACTGTCCCTTCAGCAGAATTGCAGACAGATTTACAGTCTGAGGTTATTGATCCAAGTCTTTGCTTGCTTACTAGGTTGAAGGTGCTTTGAAGAAGAAGCAGACTCAAAATCCGCTGCTGGCAGGTCCTCTGTAATATCCTAAATATTAGTAAAAGTAAAAGCAGGCTGTCTCTGTGAAGTTCCCCTGGTGTCCAAAAGCTTCCTGAGAAGAAGAAGAAAAATAAATCCAAAAACTAGTCATGGATTTAATAAATTTGCAGTTGTTTCTTCCCTTTGGTCTTTGCTGTGTACTACATTTCTTACTACGGTAGTATTCAAATACTGTTCTTCCTTGTGTTCTGAATTGTGATAGTCCATGTTTAATCCAAGGGCAGGACTTGGGAAACATCAGCATTCTTTTGAGAAGTACTTGCAGCTTGAAAAGGCAATAGCAGTTGTTCTTAGTTGACTGAAGAGTCTCAAGAGTCTCAGAAATAACAAGAAGGTGAAGAAGCACTTGTCACGTGTTTTTATGAAGTGCTTCATGAAGAACGTTCTTTTCCAGACCTTGAATGCCACAAAATTGGAAAACCTAAATATGTTAACAATATCAGATAACCACAGAGCACCAGTAAGAGTGTTCTGTGGTGATCCAATGAAAACTGGACTTGCTGGGAAATAAGTATGTTCTACTGTGGGGCCTCAGCCTTGTGAAAAAGTAATTCAGTGTTCAGAGGCTGGGAGGAAAGATGGGGCTTCCCTTACCCACTACCTTCTTTATCAAAGCTGCCTTGTGTTTGGTGTGGTCACGGCCATGTCATGTTCTATCTGCCTCTGCTGTCAGAGATTCTTAAGATCTGTGCAGTTCTGTATATGTCAGATGTGCCTTTTATAATTCCCAGTTTTTGCAGGGACTGTCAAATTCATATGCCTTTTCTGTATCTGAACAAACACAGGTTGAGCTGTACAATTCCCAGTTTGACCACACACTTGCAGGGACTCAAAAATCCTGTCATGTCCAAAATTGACTGTAACTTTGTTCATGAGATCTGACTGAAAAGTTGATGACACGACTGGAAGGTTGATGATACCTCTAGAAGTTCTAGTTTTGAGATAAATCATGCCTGCTTGGAGATCTGCCATCACAAACAGATGCAGTGCTGGAGGTCACAGTTTGTTTTTGGAGTGACAGGATATTGCCCTATTTGAAGGGTTGAGATAATCCATTAAACTTTCTTGCAAGTGCAGTGCAGGGATCTGACTGAGTAGTTTCTGAGTACATTTGGATAATACTCTCTACTCTTCTGATGCGCATGCATGTTCTCCATTGTTTGTCATGGAATGTCATAATGAATTACCAACAAAAAAAAACCCAAAGAAACAAAATTGCTAGTCAGGATCTGTAAGAATCAAACCTTAAAGAATTGCTGTAGGTTTCTGCACCATTTTTTGAATGTACTGCTGTTTACATGATTAAAATGCAGAAAGCTTGTTTGTCCTTCAGCTTTGCAGGGATTAAAATTGAGCTAACTGAGGATTCTTTGAACAGTGTCAGTAATTTGCCACTGCAGCTGAGAAACAAATTGTATCATCTTGCACACGGCTACACTTGGCAGCTGTAATGAAACAGAGCTAAAATTAGGTGGATTTCTAAAATGACTGGATTTTTAAAAAATCAGTACTCAGCACAAAAACAGCGTGTCTGAAATTAGTTGGCAAGATCAAATCAAGGCAGGATTCTGTTTTCAAAGTAGTGAATCTCTCAGTCCACAAGGTTGTGTTCTTACAAGTAGAGGTTTTATTGCAGCTAGAGTTTTCAGTTGGCTAGCTTTAGGTTTGGATAGACACATAACTGCATGATGCACGGGGCTTTAAGTGTGTGCCTTCCAGCGTTCATTAATTTGCCATCTGTTCACGTTTTGCAAAGGAAGAATATGAGGTGGGCAGAGTTAAGAGGTTCTCCTGATATTTTTTCAGGAGCCTGTAAGTATTTGAGCAAGTTTTGGGGGACAAATTTTAGACTGGACAAGTTAATTAAGGGGGGGAAAAAATCCACTGGGGGTTACTAAATACTCTAAAAAAACATGTGGCTTAGAAAGTCCCCAGACTGAAAATGATGAAAAGATGGGAGAGTGCAGTGGACGAGTATCCTATTAACATGTTTTATTTACTCTTCTTAACGCTTGTGGCTGCTGCAGAAGACAGGATGCTCATGTACATGAACTGACCTGATGATACTATTGTGTTTCTAGGGATATCAAACAAGACACTTCCATAGCCAAACCCTGCAACTTTAGGCCCAAGTAAAACTGTAGCTGAGAGATTAAGTTTTCTCAAATCAGATTCTAAATACTCTAGAGCTGAAATGTGGGTGAGCTGGATTACTGTGCATTGGGATGAGCCCTCAATGGTGCCCAGAGCAGAAAGGCTCTTTACATGTTTGTACTTCTTTAGTCAAGCCAAGGTGTATGGATCCCCCATGACTTCAACTGTGGAAACAAACTCCAAGGAGATGAGCTTTGGCCAAATATTTTGGAAAATGTGGTGGTGTTCTGGAAATATGATTGCTCAGTTAGATTTGTTTTGACCATCATCCTGGCATGTGAACTTTTATTTTTATTTGCTTGATGTTAGTGTCAATTATATATTTTTCTGAGTCCAGACTGTTTCGGCAAGGACATCTCCTAATGTTTTGATGCCAAAGAACTTGTTATTATGGTGTGGTCAGCAGACTGAGTCCAAACTAAATCTGTTGGTGCTTCTGGTATTAGCAGTAGCCTGCAAAAGTCCCTTTGCTCCCCCAGCTTGGATGCCAGTTTGTCTCTCTTATGATAGCCAAACCAAGAAGCCATCTGCCTTCTGTCTGCCTGCATAACCTCTTGCCAGCACTGTGACTCTCCCTTTGGGATGCTGCTAATGCTTTGGGAGTGGCGCTCCCATGGAAAAGCTTGGAAGTGCATAGGATGTCTGTTGCTGTGAGGGTGAGAGGGGTGCTGATGCAGACCCTGACTCTGTGCTGTACTAACCTGGTAATATGTTGGTCCTTGTTTTCCCTTTCAGCCCTTATAAATGAGATTGAGAGGTCTTGGAAGCATTGGTTGGGCAGCTTTTATATGCTTGCACTCAGTGTAAGATTTTAATAAAAATAAATTTGTTTTGGAACAAAATGCTTCTTTCTGTTTTCTGAAAATGTTGTAAAAATACCTTTAAAACTGTCTTTAAGTTGAGGAAATTAATCAGTTTAGCAGCTGCTTACCTTGCTTTCTTTTTATCATGCCCTTTCTTTTGGAGAAGCCTTAATCCTTACATCAGGCATGTTTGGTAAGGCAGAGCCAAGAATGAATGTAGCTCTGGTTTCATAGGATAGACTAAGCTTTTCTGGCACTTGAGTAAAATTTGCACTTAAATAACAAAATCTTTGGTGAAGAATATGAAAATTGATATTGCTGCAGTTAGAATGGATTTAGTGCTGAATATTGCAGCTTGTTCACATTCCTATTCCTTGCATCTAGTGAAATATGGGGTAAGCTACTAGTTGATTACTTTGGAAACACTGTGGACGTTGGCAGGAAGACTGAGCGTGTTGTGTGCAGGGTGAACAGTGAGTACTCCACTGACCTCGGCACTCTCCAAGCCTTGCCCCACCTAAGTAGCATGACATACAATGTCACTGTCAGAGACTGTATGCTGCTCTACGGTGAGATGAGTCACTGGTGCTCCTCAGAGTTAGTGAAGATTCACCTGAAGGTGCTGGAAGGCAGTCCTGGTCACCTAGATGAGGTGAAGAGCTATAGTCTGTGGCTCAGTTTTGCTTTCACATGGTTTGGACATGCAGTAAGGTACCTACTAGAGATGGGTCTGGCAGCCTTGTAATGCTGTGTGGCAGATTTTGACTCCTGAGTTTTTTGTTTTGGTGTGTTAGATCTGGCATTTGCTAATCAAAACTGGACCTAGAACTAATTCCATTGGACTTGATTTTGGATTTAGAGAATGTAAATTGATTACCTCTTTAGCTTCTGCAGCAGCCACATCCAGAACACTTGGTACTGTCACTGACCTTCATTCAAAGATGAGAAAGAAAATGTTGTTCTTTAATGAATAACAGTGCTCTCTTGATACCCCTTGAAGGTGGGATGGTTACAATTTTTTACAGTATTTAGGCCCCTCCAGAGCTTTGGGATAGTTTTCTTTTTCTGATTTGCTATAAATGATGCTGATCTACTATCCTGCCCCACCTCACTTGCCTGGCTGATGAGGGATACTGTGCAAATGTACCTTTTGGCAGCTCTCCTGTACTTAAGGTGTTTTACTCATTCTTCACTTCAAAGAGAGCCTCTGCCACCACGTGCCCCCATGCAGGCAGCACTCTGGCATTTCTAGCACTGAGCCCCTGGCAGAGTTTGGGCCTCAAGTTTGACAAGGAAGCTGCCAATGCACATGGCTGCTGTAGCTGAAAGCTGGATACTGCCCTGCGCAGGAGGAGCCTTGCCTCTGCCTCTCTCTTCTTAAATGACATGCGGTTCTACAGATAGTCTGATTTTGCTGTGGGTTTTTTAGTTTTGTTGGTTTGCGTTTTGCTTTGTCTTTTCCTCTGTTACTTATTTTTCTGTCTTTTTTCTCACTGAAATACTGACCTGCTACCAAACCTTGAACGGCCTATTGTAGCACTCACCCAAATGAATTCTTTTGGGACAGTCTTAGCTTTAGAGCTGTTATAAGCAGGTCAGACAGGCCTTGGTGCTTGGGGGAGAATAAACACTGCTGAAATTCCCTCTTTCAATAGAAGGCTAAGCACAACAGCAAACTTGACTACTTTCAGTTTGTAATGTGCTCTACTGGAGATGATGAGCATGTTTTTAATTTTTTAACCTCCTCTTTGAGACCCCGGGGTGACACTTGCTATCTGTCTCTCCAGACAATGTGACATTTTGATAAATGACTTCTGTATTGTCAACCTAATACAATATCGTTCTTCTAAGAATGTTTTAAATGGCAAAGCTTTTTATAGTTCTGCAGCTGCCAAACACAAAACTAAGGCAGGAACTGAGCAGACTGTGGTTCTGACAAAGAAAACTAGGCTAATGCAGAAGTTTTCTGCATATCAACATTTTCTACTTTGGAGCTCTCTGTTGCACATGTAACCTTTTTCAACATGTGGACCCATAGAATTGAAACATATTTTCAGTACATTTCTCTGTTGTATATATTAAAAAAAGACTCCACACCTTAAAGAATTCTGTTCTGTATGTCTAACTGAAAATGTGGTAAGTCTGTTTTATAGATCCATATGGATTAGCTGTGTTCAGCCTCATAAGACATGTAGTTAAGACTTCATTGTGTTTCTAAATATTGGAAAACAATAGGTTATTTCAAAAACAACAGTGCTACAGTGCAACAACATGTTCTCCTGGACAAGATGTTTTGAACGTTTTCTCCTTGTCTGGGCTCATGGATTTGTCACTTTGCTTACTGGCTAAATTCACTATGGGAACTATTAAATTCTGTTTAATCTTCATTTGCATGGTTTGATGTAAAACCTGCAGGTGATTTCAGCTATGATTATTTGCATTATTTGTGATTATTATAAATGAGAGAATGGATTAAACTGACAAATCCTGTTATTTTAGGAAGTGTCCAGATTATTAAGGGTTTCTGTTGTCAAGATGGTCTAAGCAGGTAAGCAGGGCAGAGCTGGAGCAAGACATAATCTGTTTTACTGTGCCTAATGTTTAGAGGTGGAGGGGAAGTGGGAGAAGCAAGTCCAGGGATTTTCATGCTCAGAGCCCTTCTTCTAGCAACTCAGTTTTTCTTATCTGCAGCCAGATTACTTGGTCCAATAAACAAAGAAAGAAAAATCCAACAAAACAACCCCACAACCACCCAAGCCCAAAACTTCTCCCTTTTAGCCATTTCCTACCTCACAGGGAATTTGATGTCTTCATGTTGTCACTTGTGTCTGTAGCTAATTTCTCCTGAAAACAACAGTTGATAAAGTTGCCTCTGTAAATCGGGTTCCTTGATCACAATTATTGGAGGGTCAAGACCCAATATTGTATGAAGGGTTCTAGATCTAGCCATTACATGAGAAAAGTAACAAATTGGACTTGCTGAAGTGCTAAATCTGACTACTGGGGGAGAAAAAAAATCTAAAAATTGTATCTCCCATTGTTTTGGATTTTATTTTTCCATGACAGAACCTCTTTAAAATCTAGCAAAAAAACTGCCACAAGAGAAAGTCATTTCCAGTAGTGGTGTGTGCATGAAGTCTGAATTCAGGCAGACACTACTCTTTTAGGGAAAAGCGTTGCCCAAGTGTGAAAGACACTTGTACTAGAACAACTTAGCAGTTCAGGTGTTTTCTGGGTGAGAGACACACAGTGTATGGGAGAGGATCCCGAAGTCCTTGAAGTGATGAGGATATTGGGAAGAAGAATTGAAAACTTCACCCCTGGTGCCTGGCAGATACAGTAGCTTGATGTGTGAGAGCCTTGAAAAGCAATGATGGATGTTACCATGTGCTCCAGGCGACATTACAGAAAACTTTCCAAGCGGAATTCACTACTGGTCTTAATGCAGAGAGGCTTGTTCTGCAGTTTCTGCTACTTTATACTCACTAGTGAATTGGCTGGAATTGGTGGCTCACAGGCTTGTAAATTACATTCAAACACAGAAATAGTTGCTCAAAGGTAAAATAAAAGAATTTTTTTTTGTCTCAAGTTGTAGGATTTTCAGTGCACATACCACTGTGACTTGGTGCTCATTGCACACGTGCAGCAGATTCCTTTTAGGTTTGGTAACTTGCCCAGGTTGCGATGTGCAGCAGTATTTATTTGAAGGAGATGTGGAACATGCCTTTCACTCCATGAATGCTGATGCCAGCAGCTTTTCCTGGCTTGTGTCTAGGGGGAAAAAATGCTTGCAACAGCAGAGCCCTGCCTGAGCATTGCTCTTTGGTTTCTAAGGGGCAGTGTAGGCTTGAGTCATGGGGAGGATTTCTGTTAACTTCAGTCAACTTTACATTCAGCCTTTTTTGCATTTAGGAGTAAGCAGCTGCACCATTCAAGATACAAGGTCATTTTCATTACAAATGGTTAATGTTAAAGATAGTAGAGTGCCAAATTTCATCATCTTGTTCTGTTAATAAATGGTAATTAAAATGAAAGCATATGTAAAAAATTGTGCTTACTGATTGTTTAAGCCAAAGTCTCAAAGCAAAAATGGAATTTACCAATAATATCAATTTCTACTGATGGAGAATCCCATGAAGGCTCCATCTGCTCCCATAGTAGTGTGTCCTAAAAATCAAAAGTGCATGTTAGTATTATTTTAGTGTTGCCTGCCTAAACTCATTCATCTTCCATAAGAGCTTTGGAGTGACCTGCTCAGTGATGCCTTTCCATAGCCAGAAGCTGTCTGGCATGCAGGCAAGAAGAACTGGACTTCTTCACAAGAGCTGCTGGAGGAAAAACGAGGGCACTAAGTGAGATGCCTTGGAGAGCTTGAAGCTGCCCTGCAGATTTCTTGTAGCTTAATAAAATTTACAAAAGTGCCTTTGACCTTCCAAATGTCCACTGGTCAGGGGTAATGGGGTGGGTTTATGAAAGCAAAATGAATCCCTGATTCATACTTGCTGAAACTGGACCACTCTCCCTAGAGGCAAGTAATTGTTTTGTATTTAGCTTGCTAACTGTATTCAAAGTTATAACAAAATAATTTCTAATATAAATAGAAAGGAAGTGATGGGATGGCACTGGAAGGCAGCAACTAGACTCTGGCTGCTGCTTTAAAATGGATTTAGTGTTGGCCACTTTTAAAAAGCTCATTACATTTTAAAGATAAGCTTTAATGGAATTGGCAGTGACAGTGCAACTGTAACCAGATCTTGTTGTTTTGTACAAGTGCCTTTCAGGTTTCTCTTCAAGGTCGAATGTCCTATTGACTGGCAGCTGGACTGTTTTCCTTGTAGGACTGTAACCGGTATTTGATGGAGTTGCAAAATGAGTTTCCCACTGAAGTCAAATATAAAAGAGTATGAGAGTCCAGCAGTTTCACTTCCTGCAAAGCTGGAAACCCTTGTAGCATTTATTAGGGTTTCCTGCAGGGACAGAGGGATATTAATCTTGTTTGACTTACAGAATCATAATATTTGTGCTGCAATTTGTAACACAGAGCAAGAAGTTTTCAATTAGTATTTCCTGAGAAACAGCAAATCCAGTAAAGTAGATGCTCTTAACTTTCTAGTTTTTGGGTTTTTCTCAGAGAATAACTATAACATCTCACAGGACCTTAAATGTGGCACAGTGTTGTCGCAGGGAAGAGTAGTGGTGAACGTGGCTCTAGTTCTGCTGGGACACACTGAGCAGCTGGGGCTGTTTTCAAGTCTTTCTCAATGTCTGATTGGCATCATCATAATGTACTCTCAGAACTGCAGTACTGTATCAGGTGTGCTTGTCGGAGGCATAAACTCATTGATAAGAGTCATCTGGTCAGTTCATCACTGGTTTTAATTTTCCTAGTGTTGGAAATTTTTTCTCAAACTCTGAGCTGATTGCAGTTTTGCAGCCCAAACCAAATTGGCTTGAAGTACTGTGAACCTCTTTCAGATTTGTAGTAATTTTATACTATGGAAAGCGCTTTATGTCTCTTGAAAAGAGGCTTCAGCCTTTACTTTGGGTAAGCACTGCATTTTCCTATCCAGGCAGAGGAATGCTGCTAGGAGAGGTGAGACTGAGGGCTTGGGCTGAGGAGCTGCAGGTATGTGAGTGTTTCCAGATCTGTGGTGGGCATGGTGACTAGAGATTCTGGACAAACTTTCTGCATTGTAGATATTCCTCATCTCCATTCTGGATGAGATGGGCCATGTATCTGGGGCTTCTAGGCATCCAGCATCTCTGCTGTATATAGTCTGTGCATATGCAGAGGCTGGCTGATCATACTTGGGATGCATTGGATTTACTGTCCACTTGCAGACTGATTCATTGTGTGAGACTGAAGCTCTGAGCAGGTTCCTGGAGTTTCAGAAATCATGGGGCAGCAGCCAAAATCCTTATATTTTTCCCCAACAGAAAATCTAGGTAGAAACAGAGGGGATGCCTTGAGATACCTGTACAGGAGAGAATAGATCTTAGAGGTCATTCTTCAGGAAGAGCATCTCTATTCATGTTTGTTAATTCACCTGACAAATGAGAGGTGAAGAGAAAGTATACCAGAAGTTGTAAAGGTACTTACTTACTGCTCTGCAAATTAAGAAACATTTTAATTAGCTAGAATGCATTATTTATGTAGAATTTTCTTCAACTTGAGCATAAAATGGAGTCACAGATTACTTTTTCAGTCCAGTGAGGCTGTGGTTAAACACGTAATCCCCAGCTGTGGCTTCCAGATATTGACAAAATATAAAAAAACTATGGAATTTGAACATCATGACTTAAAAAAAGAAAAGAAAACAATGTGACTGAGAGAAGTATTTGTGGCTTATTTCTTATTCCTAATTCTTGGAACTTTCAAGGCATGTATCATTCACTTTCTGCTTTTCATTAATGAGATTAATTCAGACTACTGGAGCCCTAACACACTGCTGCATTACATCAAACACTTTTGAACTCTGTCCCATTTCTTATCATGGAGGGCAGTTTCTGAATCACTGATACATGTTCAGGAAAGGATCATGCAGTCACGGGCATCATGTTGTCATAATTTACATTTAGTTTTGGAGTACTTCAGTGGGGAGCTGAATTTAGCTTGCCCAAGGTAATATGGGACATTTGTAGGTGAACATGAGTCTCTCAGAATAAATTCCCTCACCATTCAGCCAGCAAACCTGTTTGCTCAGTTGTCTTATAGTAGCATCTATTATCTGTATCAAAAATTATCTCCACCACGGCCTGTTAGAAACACATATGATGTATCAACTGTTGTATCCCATACAAGCCATCAAATATGCATTGTTGTATAAAATGAAAAACATTTAGTGAAATATTTCCTAAAACTGTGCACAAAGGAAGTGAGTGCTAATACACAGCTGTTATAGGAGGTTGTTTTAGTTCTGTTTACCAGAGCTCACTTCATTTTTTTTTTTTAATTAGTCACTTAAAATTTCTGGCTTTATTTCATTACAGTTCAAAACTTTGAATGACTGTGTGTGTAAGTTATAGATGCCAACACCTCTAAACTTGAGGTTATTACCTTGTCTGCATAATTAAAATAGTAATTCAAAGAGAGTACTAAAATAGACTAATACTTACACTTAATGTTAGTAGGCCAGAGTGGGCTAGTGGGTCCGATGTGGGGTCCCCCTGTGACTGCTGCTCCAGTATCTGATGAGACAGATGTAACAACCAGTGATTTCTAGGAAATCAAGAGATTAATGGCCTGGCTTTCCTCTCATTTTATTTAATGACACCTTCCAGCAGATGTCTAGGACTAGGTCCAAAGCAGATTGAGTTTTATGGGAAGCAAATGAATATTTACAGGCCTTTGCAGTGAAGTTATAATCTTACTGGCTTCATATTGTTTAAGAAAGTGCTTTGCTGAACTAGGGCATAGGTTTTTGATTTAGTATCCCACTGCTGTAAGACTCCGGGTGTCTTCTGGCTAACGCCTATCTGAGGAGTGGATTTATAGGAGCGCAGCTGGGTTGTAAACAAATGGTGATGTACTTTGCTCTGCATTCAGAAGGAAGAGAAGCAAAACTACAAGACAGTAATCTGTCTGTATTTTTGAGTACCAGGCAGAAGAAAATCAACTGCAAAACTGAAATGAACTTGCAGGATGAGCTTCAGACAGTTTATGATTTCTCCAGTTGGCATTTGCTGTATTAAATAAATGAGAAGTAAAACACAGTCACTTTTGAATGTACACATCTGCCTTCAGCTGACATTACATGACATTTTTTCACTGAATCACTTTCTTTCTTAAATTTGAAAAATGAAAGGCAGAAGTGTAGTGGGTGCATGGAAGAAGAAATCCTGAAGCAGTATGACGGACCCTTATAGTAGGTTTAGATCCTGGATTTTCTAATGCTAGTGTAGGAGTTTCACCTGTCTTCCCCATGTGCTATGCAGTCACTGAGCTGTAAAATTAAAGTATGATTGATAAAATAGACATGTTAAGGGGGTTTGGTGCCAGGATCTGCCCCCAAGCCATGGAGAGCAAACCTTTCTAAACTATTCTCCCTAAATAGTTATACACTAAATTTTGGTTCACATTGTCTTGGTGCTAAAGAACATACTCTGAGATATTTGCTATTTTGGTTCAGAAATCCCATATCCCAACTCTCTTGTTCCAAGGTTTGGAAAGTTAGGGAAAGCAAAGCAAAGTGGAGCAGTAACAAAGATCATAGAGAGGATTGCCTGTAAAGTATGATAAAAGGAATACAACCCATAGTCATGGCAAACTTGGGCCCTCTTCTACATAGCAGGCACTTTGCAAGCCAAAAGCAATGTATTTCTTGAAAAGAAAACAGATCAGCAACATTGTGTAAATGTTTGGGGGTTGATTCTACAGATCCTTAGATACAGCTGGTTACAGTCAGGAAGTGGAATCTTATCTCCTTGATCCATGTGGAAAGACATATACCAGGAAGTAGGTTCAGGATTATGCACAGATTCTGAGATCTGATGAGAAAATTCAGTGGTAGAAAGATTGGTGAATAATGTGAATGTGGATGCCTGGGTCTCTGCAAACAATACTCCAAGGCACAGGTTTTTAGTAAGGACAAAAATAAACCCAGAGTGTTTGCCTCTTGCCGAGTCTTAGCAATGTTGTTCCAACATAAACATAGCTTAGAAGTTGTTGGCTTTTAGGAAAAACAAATCTTTTTGGGTTTTTTTTTAGTATCTCTGAGTTATTCAGGTAACCTCAAGCTTTGCAGAACTGCTTTATTTTGTCTGGAGAGAAGAAGGCTTGTAGAAGCATCACAACAGCTTTTATGCAGAGTGTTTGACTGAGGCGAGCATAAAATAATAGAAATTCTGTACATTTGCATGTAATAGGAAGTGAATTTAAAATGTGCAACTGCAGGGGCATCCCTATGCATTTAACATAACTTTCTAGTCAACAGTAAGATTGTCATCAATACAAAATACTCCCAACACTAGAAGATTTGAACAATTTATAGTGTGTATGCTCATCAAAGTAGAATTTTACCTTAAATTTGTCTGGAACTGCCCTTTGTCCCCCCATAAGCAATCACATGCATGTGCTTAGACCATGTTTTTTGGCGGAATCTGGCCTCTTTATTTGACGTTCTGATTCATCCCTGCTGTACTCTGAAATTCTCTTCTGATTGTCATGCAGGCAGAGGCATTCCTACTGCCATCTGCAATGCATCAGGATCTACATCACACTAAAACCATACTGACCTCTCAGCATATGGTGACTACTTTTTAAGAATATTCAAAGGCATATCCTTATCTTATGTCAAACAGGGAAATTAGGAGACTGAATGTGTTTTGTTGGGTAACCAATTTGTTAGGTGAACCTCAGCTTCAGTTTGTGTGTTCTATGGTCTACAAATGATGTGTTTATCTACTTTGTGTTAATCCATATTTTGTAATTTACAACTAAAAACATTCCTCTGAAAGCAGAACAGCTTTGAATAATATCTTCTAGACGTATTTGCAAAAGCTGTATCTTTTAGAGCTTTTGTTTTATTACTATTGGATGTAGATCGTGACTAGAAATGCTTTGGAAATGCAGGCATAACTTCAAATCTGAAGCTGCATTCTGTGGAGAATCTGTAATACTATTGAGAAAAATGTGAAACATTTCATGCTGTTAATACAACCTTACTTTGAATATGACATGTCAGAAAACAATTTTAACATAACTGAGGGGATTTTATCATCAGGAGTATGAGATAAGGACATGAGAAACAAAATCTCTGCCCTATAATCAAAGCAAGACCAATAACAAAAGTGATTTGATGTTTTTCTTGTACTGTATTTGGCTCGTTTGGAGGAGCCCAGATCCTGGTTCTGTTTGTTCATTTGTTTTGGTAAACAGCCCAGCTTAGTCTTGTTCATGAAACTGAAACTCTTGTGTAAACCTCTTCAGGAGGAAGTGTACATGGTCCTATCTGTTGGCATCAGTTTACTGAAAAATGCATGAGGGCATATCTGAGCCTCCCTGGGATCTGCTGCCCCACAGGAGATAGGCATGTGCTTGAGTGTACTGCAAAGCACAGACTGAACTTGAGACCTTTTCTTAGGTGTAGCAGCCTGATCATCCTGGTAGTGTCCCATGGAGGGGGTTTGAGGGTGAACAGGATGGGCAAGCAGTGAAACAGGCCTTGAGCCTGGCATTTTGAAAGACGCCTAGAAGTCGGTGGTGTTCCTGTTTCTGCCATCTTATGTAACATATATTTGTTTCCAGAGAGGTTACTTTTCTGTATCTTTAAGCAAAAAAAAAAACCTCTCAAAATGACTAAAACAAAATCCTGCTCCTGTACAGTGGGGAGGTAAGGGAGTGAAGTCTGCATAATGAAGTTTTTAGGTACAAAGTACCATATCGCTGCGGCACAGTGCATTTTGCCTCCTCATTCTGTGTCAGTAGCTCTCTAAGTTTGCAGCACATTAGCACAGAGATAGATACCTTGTACCACCCCAAAGTCAAAGAGATTATTTTTTTTTACCTTTATCAATGTCTCAGGAAAGCGAAGATAAAATTGATGCATTTGCCTCTCTCTTGCCTTTGAGGACTGAAACATGAAGTGTGAATTTACAGTCAAGTTTAAGGTTTGCAAGATTTTATCTTCTGGAAACATGATCAGCTACCAAGGGAAGAATAGAGAAACCATTTTTTCAACCCGGATGCTTTTTGCTACAAACAAATTCATTCACTGGATGTAAGCATATTTGCCCACAGTTTACTTAGCCATCTAATATGTCTAGAAAGATTTCAGGAAAACATATGATTTAAAATTGAAATTAAGATTTCCCTTAGAAATACCTCTTTGTCCTCACTGTGCTTCATCAGACATCAGGTTTTGGTGATATCATGGTGCTGAAAGAGGTGTACTATTTTAATGGGCACATATTGCAGATAAGCTCTGGGGGAAATGGTGGCATAAGCTTTTTGAAAGTGATTGGAGGTTTTTGTGTATGTGATATCCAGAAAGGTTGTAGCTTCACCTCTACAATCAAAATCAAATGTGATGTATTATCCTTCTCAACATCCAGTAATGTCAGATCTCAACAGTGCTATGATCACTAGCAGACTTCTTTAGACTACTAATTGATCAGAACATCCTGATGCTCATTTAAAACCACTTTGGGCTACTTTGCCTTGTAAACTAGTTTCAATGACATAATTAAATGTTCACATTTATAATCTGATTGCTGTTTCTTAATGCAGGCTTTATAGCTCAAGTTCATCTCCATCTCAAGGGAACATGTCAGTCAGCACTTTCTGTGAATGGGTCTGCTTTCAGTTTTGTGTTGTACTGGATTCCTGCTGATCTAAAAATTCTAGAAACCCCAAATGACATACATCAGATGTAGGCAGTATCCGTACTAACAAATTAAGCATATACATCATAAGCAACCGTAGCCAGCTGCAGGGTCTGCATGCACACTACTAAAGCCTTAATCTTTGTAACAGTGAGTCTTTATAACTGGGTCTGCTCTGTGACCCATCGTAACTCCCAAGTGGCCAGTCCAGGAATCACTGGTCCTATAAATAGGACTGACTGCTGCAGAGATTTTGCATCTACCGTTACTGGGGAACATCAGGGGTTCACAGGTAAAATGCAATATTGGTAATGACAGCTTTCAATATACATGTATTTCATTAGTCCCCTACACTTGTTTTTAATATAATTTGTTATGCAACTGCAATTCTACTTTTGCTATATTAACAACAGTACAATTTAGTTTTGGTTACCAGTTTTCTTTAAATCTCAAAATACAAAGGTTTACAGTCTTTCCTTTTTTTAGCCAGGGAGACTGTTCATTGATGATGTTGTTTTATTTGAGGGGTGGGTGTTGTGTTTATTTGGTTTGGTTTGTTGAGTTTTTCTTTTCACATCAGTGATGACCCCAGGTTTTAATTTCTTTTGTTCCATTCTTTCTACTTAGAGACATGAGTCCCCCATGTGAAGAACTGCTGGATAGAAGTAGAATTTCTTTTTGAAGCAGAATCTAATTCTGATTCTAGTCTTAAAATACAAATTATGCAAAGCACTTCATGTTGCCTTACTGTTCTTGATGATGTAACTCAGTTGTGATGTTATTTCTGTTTATTTGCTTTGGAATAAGGTATGAAAATTGTGAATTTTATGTCTCTGTGTGGCGTCATCTTGCTTTAATAAGACTTGACAAAGTTGTGGCTAAAAGCTTAGACTATGAAAAAGGACACTGACACCTTAGAGTGTCAGTGCAGCTCTGCTTGCCCAGACCTCTCTGCCCGCACCTTTTCCGAGTGAATCCAGTGTGGTCTGTATGACAGATGCTTGTGGATTTTTATGCTCATCCACAGCAGAGTCAAAGATCCCTTGTGCAGCAAACAGGGATTTTCCACCCACATTTTAAAGAAATTCTTTGAAAATTATATTTCTTGTGGGCTTCCTCAGTGTTGGTGAATCTTGAGGCATCAAACCCACAAATTATAGCTTGGTTAAGTGGTCTAGAGTAAACAAAATTTCTAGTATTTGAAGAAGAATTTGTGGCCCTGAAAGCTTGTCCATTACTTTTTTATCTGTGACTGTATTGCATCGCCAAGCTAAAGGGCAATGATAGATGTATTTCAGAGGCTCATAATTCTGAGACTAAGAATGGCAATGCATATGATTAGTGCCGAATGGTTAATGCATTTGCCTGCCATTTCTAATTGGAAAGTTTTTCATTCCCCCAGGGTGATACTTCTCTTTTGGACTAATTTTTCATGATGATAATTAATATGAAAGCTGAGAAAGCAATTGCAGATAATTTTACATAGGAGAAACGATCTTTTTAGTTTTAGAACTTTATTATTTAAAACATTCAGTTCTCTAATAATGTCTTTTAGACCTTGGGTTCTTAACTGATTCGCACTAAGAGTTCATGTTATCTTGCTTGTTGCTTCTCACCTAAACTGGGTGGTTGTTTTAGAGAGGAATGAAAAATTAGACCCCATTTTTAAGGTTTGTTTTCTGTAACAGGGTTGCTTAAAGCCTCACAACTTCTGGTGATTGCCAGTACTCTTGGGGCTTTTTGTCCATTGAAAGAAATGCTCTCCTCCCTGCAACACCTGTAAGATTGGTGGGATTGGAAGGTACATATAAAAAGCTGCTTATGCCTGCGTGGGAGAGGTTCCAAATACAAGGCAAGTAGTCTGATGGACCTTGGGAGTAGTAGCACTTCATCAGCCCCAGAGTAAGTGATGACTTGTGTTTCAAACTAGTTCATCATCCTTCCAAAATTGATGCCTGTCAAGGGATGAATGGTGTTCAGTAGTTAGGTATCAGGTGTTCTGGAGTTAAAGAGCCATGGTCAAAGGGAGCTTCAAAATTTATGTCTATTGTGCTCCACAATTGACCTTTCATCAGTGGTGTAGACTTATTACTTCATGCTTTATGTGGACAGAGACTCTTGCTCACCTTACTGTAGCAGCAGTCAACTTAAGCAAGGCTAAACAGTCAGATTGGACCATCAGAGACTAAAAGACCTTAAATCGCTGCAGCAATTATCTTCAGGGCTTTGTAACACACATTCTACCTCAAAGCCAGTGTCCATGCCTTGAACAAAAAGCTTTACCACCATAGCAGTTCACAGACCCTCAAAGGACCCTCATCACTGTTGTGGTACAAACCCTTCTATGTGGATGTTTGGCTTTTGAAAGGATCTGCTGCGTCTGTGAGCCCTGAAGGGGTTCTGCTTGTTTGTAAAGTGTTGTCAAGTCTCCTTTCTACAAATTAAGTTTGTGTTTCTGTAAAAAAGGGGGGGAAAATGTGGGGGTTTTTTTTTGCAGGCAGGTCTTGTTTTCATTAAATATGAAGAAAAGCCTTCTGTTATGCTGAGCAAGACTCAGTTCTGAAGCACTGTCAGGTGTTAGTGTGGTATTTCACACAGATCTGGCACAGGGATGGGATCTAGCTGGACAGCACACACTTTCTCTGTGGCATGCTTCAGCCCTTCAGAAAAACATTCAAGTTTTAAGTATTAAGTATTAATTTTAAGTATTAAGTATTTAGTGTTTTTCAAGAAGCACTATGTCTTAGTTTCTGACTTCAGAAACTTGTGAGACAGGGTTTTTGTATTGACTGCTTATCTGTCTGCGTAAATCCTCTAAGTACTGCCAGCTGGGTACATGTAAACATGTTAGTAGTAGAGAGCATGTGATGAGGTTTATGCTGTTGTTCCAAAGGATGATTGTGCCTCACTAATCTTTTCAGTGACAGATCACAGTCAGCTGCTTTTCTGTGAAGACCTTTTGCAGCCAGAGAGCTGCCCCACAAGCAGAAGTTTGAGAAACACCTTGATGTGTTCAGGAGTGTGTGTACATACAGGAAAAAAAAAAAAAACAAACCCGGATGATATAGTTTCTTTTTAATTTTGCACTTCAGAGACTAAAATTTCCTTTGCGACCCTTGAATTAACTGTGGTGTTACATCCAAAGAGTTTCAAATTGCAAAACACTCTTGCATTTTTTTCTTTACAGCCTATTCATCTAAAGCCATTCCTGTCTGTTTCACTGTGTCAGGGTTGCTATTTCTGTAGCACTACCTGTACCTTGTTTGGGTTTATTTCAGCACTTATGCCTGGCTGTCGTGGCTGTAACTACATGTGTCTTGATTGCAGAAGCCGTACAGTCAGTGTATGTCAATGTAGGGCTTTTTGGCCAATGACATGCTGGATGATACTTGGCTCTGTCAGCAGAGTTTGGCTGGTCAAGCTGACTCTATTCTGTTCTCCCTCCACCCACCCTCTGATTTGTTTTCCCCTGTTCCACAGTTTGGAAAGGAAAAATATGGAAGTGAAGAAATCTCAGAGGTTCCACTACTTCATTCTCAGTTCTCTGCCTTTAGGAAATCCAATTCAGCCATGAATCATAACCACCCCAGTGTGAAGTTTACTGTTCAGAAAGTGCAATCTTGTGTTAAGAATCAGTTCCACAATGTCTACCTATTCAAGTCATTCCTAATGCTGTTTTCAGTGCTTTATAAACTATTAGAATATACTTTTGCCTTTTTAAGGGATCTTGTTACAAGCCACTACTTGGTAGTTGCAGATTTTTGGTTTCTGCACAAACTGTGTGGTAAGATCCCCTGGCATGAGCCTTGGCTCTGCAATGAATTTGGCTTGGAGCATCAGTCCTAAAGATGTGTGGAAAACCCCACAGCAAGAAATAGTACGAAAAAGAACATGAGCAACTTGAACTAATGTGGGGGCTCCTTGTATTCTTCCAAGCAAGTGGCTGTTCATATCCTCTATTTCCTGGATTTCAGAAAGACTAATAATTTCACTCCTTGGATATGTCTATTTGGCTTTAATTAGACCAGACTGTTTATGCCAGTGTCCTGTTCTTAGAGTGGCCAGCAGCAGGTGCCTAGGGGAAAATAGGGGAAGGCAAACAAGCAGCAATAGTGTTTCCTGCCACCAGCAGTTACCTGTCTCAGAGACCTACAAACTTAAATAATTCCATTTAATAGGCTTCAAAATATTTTTTATCCCTCCTGGTTGTTAAATGCTTTTAAATTCCATATTCAGAGATGTAACATCCAAGGTAATGAGTTAAGATGACTGAGAGTTATATAAAGAAATAGTTGATTTATTTTGAACCTGCAGTTTGGTAGAATTGTTTGATGTTCTCTTGCCTTTTTCTTAGAAGAGACTGGGAATAATCAGATTTCTTTGTCCCTCCAGGAGAAATATGGTTTCCAGCAACTTTTCAGGAGAGACATCTGGAGAATCTCAGAGCCTGAAGTGCTGATGGAATGAAGGCATTACTAATGAAGGCCTAGAGGTGGTAGAATGAAGGCTCTGAAGTAGGACAACATGGACTAGTCTAATTCAATTTCTCAGTCTTGGGGACCAATTACTGGGGCTAACTAGATAGAGTGGATCTCTACTTTCAGGTTTTCTGGTTAATATAGTACATTATTAATGCTCAGCTGTTTATGGCCTCCTCAGTCTCAACACTGGAGGTTTTTTTGCCAGTGAATGCAGGGAAGACAATAATACTAAGAGTCAGGAAGTGCGAGTTCCATTTGAAGCAGATTACTTTTGAGTCTCACCAAGGTTAAAAAACAACAAACAACAAATAATAATAAACACCACCAAAGAGTATTACCAAAAATTAGCACATCTTTTTAAAAGTAATTGGTTCTCAACCACCTGCTAAAATTCTCATGGTGAATGAGTGAAAAATTCAAAAATAGGACGGAGACTTGATTTTTACAAGCTCTAGTGTGTTGGAGTAGAGCTAGAAAATGATTTTGAAGTGTGCATTTATAGAAAGTCATGTTTCTCATTTCATAAGAAAAAATTCTGAAGCAATATCTAAAATACAGTTCTGAAATGAAAATTACTACCATAATCTGAAAGTGTAACTTTAAGTACAGCACATAAGCACATATTCTACAGCCTCAAAGCATATTCAATAAATTAATAGGACAGAATTTCAATACAAATTGCTCTGTGAAAGGGTGAAAGGGTAAACACCACTGTGGTGGTTAAGCTGTAGAGATAAGCCATAAGGGTCTTTACAACAGATTTTTGTGCTGATTTTCTTTAAAAGCAAACCACTGTAAAATACACTTTTTCTTAAGGAAACAGCCCTTGCTCATTTTATGTAATTATTTGCTCTGAACCGGGCTTTAATTTAAAATGAATACTTGTGTTGTCACAGGCTGGGCTTAAAATTTCCATACATTTTGAAGTCATCCACTGTTCTGAGAGTTCATTTTTAGCTTGTAAGAGAATGACTGCAAAACCAGCGGGTTCATCATTGCAGCTTCAGTGGAAACTGCCTAGGGGTGCCCCATGGAGCCATAGGAGCAGATCCCAAAACTCATTTATGTTCTCAGTCCCATCTGCTTTATCTTACTGGGCACTCCTCTCATTCACTGAGAGGTTTCTCTGAGCTGTGCTGAGGATCTCAAACTGGGCTTCAGTTCTGCAGAGAATGTGAAAAAAAGTGAGCCTAGAACCAACAAAAAAATGTACTGATTGGAGAACTATGGAGGTGGAAAGCCCGATGACTTTCTTCAAAACTGTGGGGAGGTTTCTGTCAGTACAGTGCTGGAGATGACACATGAGGATAACCTGAGGGGAGTCAAGGCAGCTGTGGCCTCAGCCTTCTGTATTGTCCTCAGAATGACTGTGTGCCCTTAAAGAGGACCGGCACAGCCAGGAGTGCTCATCTCTCTGGAGAGGTGCAGCTCTGCTAAAGCATTCCTCTCAACTTTGGCTCTGAAATTCTTTCCTGACCACATCATTTGTAGCTTTGTCAACTTTTGTACCCCAGGTACATTAAACAGCTCTCCTGGCATCTACTTCCAAGTTGCTACTGCAGGAAGCCCTGCGGGTCTGTACTGTTTCATCTGTCCTGGCTATTTGTTCAGCAATGTGGTTGGGTTTTCTGTTTGGGGTGTTTTGCTTTTTTTTGTTTCAGACTGTTATTGGAGCCTGTGTTATGGTTGTCATAATTCACCTCACTTGCATCCAGGGAATTTGACCTGGAATTCTTTCAGCAGGTCTCTGTTGATTTGTGGTAGAGTGCAGGGAACTGAGCTGTTTTGTCCTGAAGTCTAATTGGAAGTTGAGGATCAGCTGGAAATTTTTAAACAGCTTTTCCAGTAGGGCTGATAGTGCTGGACAAGGGGTCAACCCAGTGTCTTGTGAATAGGAACAAATAGAAATACAGAATACTTTGGGTTGGAAGGGACTCTTCAAGTTCATCTAGTCCAACCCCCCCCCCCATAATCAGCATTGCTCGGAGCACTGTCCAGCCTGACCTTGAATGTTTCCAGGGATGGGGCATCTACCACCTCTCTGGGCAACCTGTTCCAGTTCCACCCTCATTGCAAAAAAATTCTTTCTTATAAGTAGCTTGAATTTACCCTCTTTTAGTAGAAAACCATTATCCCTTGCCCTATCCCTACAGGCGCTACTAAAAGGTCTGTCCCCAAGGTTCTAAGATGAGAGCTTACTTTGGGATTTCATTTATTTGCTGTTAAAAGCCTTTTCCCTTACATAAGTATCTTTCAAGATTTTTCGCGGAAGGCTTTTGTTGGAAGTTTTCTAGTTTCTAATAAAAATGAAATATTATAACTCTCTTGGTTTTAGTTTAGCCTTTTTAAAGAAGTTTTACTTTTTGTCACTAAGTACAATAAAAGCCTAGCTACTGTTTTTTGTTCTTCCTCCTGTTACCATTTTGCAGTGGTTTTTATTTTAATAGTTCAAACTTAAGAAACTAGAATAAAGAAAAAGGAATTTAAAATGTGGAAGGAGGAAAGAACTGAATTATTTTCTTTCAGAAAGAACAGGAGTAGGAAATAAGATTTGAATAACAAAAGCCAACCTCCTCCAAGGGTCCTATCACCATCAGATGAATTTTTCAGTAATTCATCTGAGGAAAAATGAGGCAAAAGGGGAATGTGCAAACAAAAACATTCTTAAAATGAAAATATTCCTGTAATTATATTGTTTAGCTCTGTACAGCATGTGTGGCCTGGGGTCTCACTGTGCTAATTAGGTTAATTCAAATAGTGGGAAACACTGTTCTGTTGTTTGCTGCCACATGAGAGAAGCTGGGAATGGGAGAGGAGCAATTCAAGATCAAGAGACATTTGGCTTTGGTTCCTTCAGGCAGATGAACAAGGATGCAGATGCTCCTTCAGTGACTGTCAGTGAAGAACTTCAGGAGGATGAGACAGTCTGGCATGCCTGGTTCAGGCCACCTTGCACAACATGCCAGGTCTGAGCAACAAGAAATATTTTGCTTGTCTCTGTTCCTGGTCATTTTGTTTAAAACAAACAAACAAAAAACCCAGCCTACAAAACTTGGTTTACTATGGGTGTTCAAAACGTGTTCATTTTTCTACTGTTTTAATCTCTTTTATTCTGAAAAGTTTCTAAATTCTAAATTATTAGGTCAGTGCTGTGCTCCAGTCACAGTATTCTCTTTCTCTGTCAAACCCACCTGGTTTTTTGCAAACCACTAAGAAGGCATGATCCTGAATAAGCTGACTTGCTCTGAACGGGGCTAGGACTAGATCATCACTGGAGGTCACTTTCTACCAAATTCATAAGTGACTGTGTGATACTCAATGTTCCTGAAGGAGATTGTACTTCTGTAAATTTTGTCCTAGGAGTTTTGCCTCCACTGCTGATCTGGACAGCAAGAAGAGTAGCTCTGTCCTTGTGACTGAAGTCAGGAGCTTAAGGGGTTGAAGACTTTAATTTCTAGCTATTAATTTCTAGATATTAAAAACAAATGGATTTGTTTATTTTTATTTAGCTTGACATTAATTGATACTTTTATTACTGCCTAAGGGACACAAAATGTAGAATTTTTATGTTCTGTAAAGATTATTTTTTAAGTGAGACCAAAATTAAACTACAACTTTTGGCAGAAGGTGTATTTTTTTAATCTGTGCCAAGAGAATTGTTGTTTCTTTCTCATTCCCTATTCCTCAGCATAGAGCTTTCAAAGTTAAAAATCTGTGCACATCCATATAGCATCTCTGAAGCAGAGAAGATCAAGGACATTGCTCTTGCCAGTTAGGTCTTCACAGATTACCTAAAAGCACTCTTGGATGGCAAGAAGTACTTGGAGAACTTGTTTTCATGCACAGAAGTCTCTGGCTCATTTAAAACTTGAAGCCAGGCCTTGACTTGTTTTCCACTAGAAATATCTGTGCTATTGCTCAAGATGAGAGTCCATGTGCTCGGCATAGTGCTACAGGGATGTGGAAAAATAATTCTGAGAATAGCATCTGCTGTGTGTATCTGAAAGCCAGGCAGACAGATAGCTGCTCCCATCTCATCTCTCACAGGCACAAACACAAAATCCTTACAAATAGCAGTTACACACAAATATTAGTCCATACTTTGCAAAAATTTTTCATTTTTCACTCTTTTCCCTTTTTTGCTATTAATTTAAAAAAAAAAAATTGTACATAAACCATGCCTTCTTTAAAGGCCATCAGAAAAACCTGTCAGAGGCTTATTTTGGAAATAAGAGAGACTGGAACAACTGTACTTGTTTTGGTATCACCTGTGAGAGAGTGAGTGAGTGCGAGTGTGTGTGTGAGCATGTAACTGTGTGAATGAGTGTGCGAGTGTCACTTGCCATCTGGAAGGACTTAATTCACCCTAAGGTGCAAGTCTGGACATGAATTTGTAGCACCTGAGATCAGTCAAAAAAAAATCAGAATAGTTTAAACATCACATTTGGTAGCAGGAATTGTTAGGAATTCCGTGCAAGCAGGGCTAAAATTTCATGTTCAGTAACAAGAAATAACATAGGTCGTTACTGTTGTCTCCTATACTAGAACCATGACTCTAACTGCATACACAGAGATCACAGGGGCAGAAAATACTGTTGTATATGGAAAATCCGGTTACCACCATAGCTGTTGCCTCACGTCTTGTCTAAGATTTGCCCAGAGGTGAAATGGGCAGACACTGTTGGTGTTCGTTTCCTGCAGCAGGTAATCAAGGTGCACCCCCACCCCTGCCAAAAAAAAAAAAAAAAAAAAAAAAAAAAAAAAAGCCTCAATTTGACACCAAGTAAGGTTCTAGATCAGGCTGAAAATTTTGCATTTTAAGTGTAGCTCATACCAGTGGCTACAGTGTCCATGAGGTTCACTTTCCCTGTGGAATAAAAAGGCCAAACATCCATTGCAATTATGCTCAGCTCTGTAAGATGAAGTGAGTACAAAGAAAATTGACAATAGCACATTTAAAAGGTATTCTAAGAAAATTAAACACTTAAAGGGATACGGGGTTGCTGAATGATACCCCACCAGAATTGTTTGTACATATCACCCTCTAACAAGGGTGAAAAAAAAGGAAATGGTCACAGGGAGCAAATATAGGCTAAACAGCAAAGTAAATTAGGTTATGAAATGATGGGAAGACAGTTTTTAAAAAGCTAAAAATATATCCAAAGAATGAGAAGGAAAATGATCCTAATCTCCATAAGGAGATATAAAGATACAAACATATAAAACAAAAAGAAGGAGAAATTACCTAAAAGACTCAAAAAAACAGTATTAATTCTTCATACCCTCAAAAGCAAAAAGCTGACCAGAGACTGTAGGATCACTTTAAGGTCATAGTTTAAAACTGAGCAGCTGGACATGATGGACACCCCATTGCAGAGAAGCCAAATTCATTTTCTGCGTTGTTACTCACTATTGAAGTAACAGATGAGACAGAGCATTTTGGGGTAAATTCATGAGAGAATATGTCCAATAATGAGGCCCCTGTGGAGGAAGTTATGGTGCAGTAGATAATAAAACAATGGTTCTTACCTGAGAGTCTAAAGGAAACTGACACGCAAAGTACCTATGTTGCTTATAGTAATATGTATCATTGCTTAAAACTTTCTCAGTATCTGAAGATCCGGAGGTGGATAATGGATGTCCAGCTTCAAAGTATTCTAAGGGAATGTGGGGAGCTACAGGCCTACAACATCAGCAAATTAGAAGAGTCTCTAATAAGGGATGGATTAAGTAGACACTTGGACAATCACAGGCTTCTTTAAGGGCTATTGTAAACATCTTGTTTTGTACATCTCTGAAGGGATCAGCAAATACACAGATAACATGGTTTGATTGATATTGTCTATATGGATTTTGATAAGTTTTTGATGCAGCCCTTGCCAAAGACTTTGGAGGAGGTGAAGCAATTGTGATAGAAGGGGGAAGATCCTGGCGTGGTTATATCTGTAATTAAAAGATAAGAAACAAAGGCTTGGGGTGAATGAGGGGAGTTACCAATGAAGTCCCAGAAGAACCTGTGCTGAGATCTCTTCTGCTCATCTCATTCATAAATGCCCTGCAAAAAGGGAAGTCCTACCAAAGGTCACCAGAATGGCAGCAGGGCTTCATATAAGGAACATCTGACCATATTTGGATTTTTTGGGTTCCAAGATTGTGAGTGGCATGGAAAGGATGGACAAAGACGACTTTAGTTTTCCAAGCATGTATGAAAAAGTAGGATATAATTTTCAGGAGATATCTCTTGAAAGAAAATCCCCAGGAGTTAAAAGAGTGAGGTGGAAATGTCACAAGTTCCATCTGCATTTCTTAGTGCCTTCCTTAACTTCTCGGGTCTAAAATTGAGACATGAATTTAATTTGATCAGTTTCAGTCTTTCCAGTTTCTGAAGTCCTGGCCATCTCCAGAGATGATAAAGTTATGTCTTCTCCTGGTATCTAAAAGTCAGACATGAAGTGCTTCAGGGTGAGACCCCCAAATGAGTCACAATACTCAAATACCTGAGTATTGCTTGGGGGATTTATTTTAAGACACAAATTGTACCTAAGCAAATGGGTCTAGAGAGACTTGACTTTACTTGCTTCTGCTAGAAAACTGGCCAGTAATAACATAGTTCTTGTTAAGAAGACTGTGGCTACATTAGTCACTGCCAAAGTGGCCTGCTGCTTTGTTTCCAGAGCAGTGTGGCTCTGGGTTCATTTAGATTGGAATGCGAGGACAGTAAATTCCTGCTCTTTCGTGTAGGTGTATGATACTGCCCGCAGATTGCTCACAGTCTTCTGAAGGATGTTGCCAGAATGAAAAGGAAAGAGGAAAGTGATTTTTGAGTTTGTCTGTATTGGGGGGGGGGGGAAATCATTCCTTGAGAAAATAAAAGATTAGAAGATTAGAAGCAGCCAAAATATTCCAGTGAGTGCTTTTTCAGCATTACTTGAGTACCTCTCATTGTACATACTTGTTTTTTATGAATACACAAGAGTTAGATCAGCCAGACCAAGCTTGGATCCAATATAAGCAGATGCAGAACTTTTATTGCCTATAGTCCTGAGTCCTTATTTTCACTTAGCCTGATTTTACCCCATTGTTATGTTATTAACATCAGTGGAGTTGCTCCAGGTATTACTGATAATTGCTATCAAAATCAGATTTTTAATGAGAACTAGGCTCACTGTTTCAAGGGAGATATTCCCTTAAACTATTCCCTTAAACTGTTGCCAGGAGGAGAGCAGCTCTCATTTCCAAACCAGACCAACTGCTGCTGACGCTTATTGGCTATGAGAGTTGTGACAGAAGTATTGGGGTTCATGCTGATCGATAAAGAGACTCCTGTAAGCCAAAGTATTAAAACTGTTAACTTTTTCTCTATGGATCACTTAAGAGGCTTCATTAAAGAGGAGTGGACATTAAATCACTGCCATAAACATAAAATCTTGTTGTATTCACGTGCAATATAATTAAGGGCTTCAGGCATTCCAATAAGGATCAGCCCACACTGATCCGAATCACTGAACAGGAAATGCTGCTAGGCAAGATTGTGAGCTTAACTATATAATTTTAATTTATGTATTAAAGTGTTGATCTAGATAATGCAATAATTGCAAGTGCTTGTGTTTGAAGACCATGCAAATTGCTAAAAAATGAACTTTTGTAATCATGTGAAGGCTGGTCACATTGGGCAAAGAAATGTTTGTCTTGTCCCAGGGCAATGTATCTGTAATTAGGATACAGGTAAAGACTCTTGGGTAGACTTAGGTCTCTGAAGCATGTACCAGCTTTTAGACTCAATAACACACTACCATTGCATGTGGGGTCACAGAAATGCATATTTTTGCAAGATACCCTGTTAACAATTTCAAAAACCAACCCAAAGTCACAAATGCCCAAACAATCTGTTTTATACTGTGTCCTTCAAATGACTTATTTATTCCCAGGACATTTAGTTTAATCATATTAATTTCTGAATGATGGAATGAGACAGTGTTTTCAGGGTCAGCGACTGATTTACACTCCTGCTCTTTGCCTTCAGGCAGTGGATTCTCACCCACTGAAAAGACCTAAAGACCTCTCTGTTGTTCCACCAGTCCCTAAATCAGCTGCTTCCAGGAGGGTATAAAGAGTAGATCCAGCTTTAGAGAACCAGTTAGGTTCTTTCTGAGAGAATTTGTAAATTCACTTTGCTGGTCCTAAAGGTTCCCCAAAACTGTCAGATCACTGGGAAGTTGTTTAGTACCAGCCATAATTCAAAGTGTTATGTTTGACCTTTATCTTCATAAACATGATCGTTGGCTACAATTGTACTTCTTTGAACATCTACAAAAGAAAATGATAAGAAAAAGTCCCTCTAGGGGGTGTTTACCCAATACCCTTCTTTTTCATTCGGAGTGTCTTGGCTCACTACAGCTTGCCTCCTCTTCCAGCCACCTGAGGCTGCTCTGCCAAAGAGCTGACTTGACCTTGTGGGTCCTTTGTGGTCACTCAGGGTGAGACTTTGCCTTCTGTAGATGGGATGGTGTTGGCTCCTTTCTCTGTCCTTTTAGGCTTCCTGTTTTGGGCTTTTCAGTAGTAAATCTGCTTTAGGACTTGATTAAATATATGTTGAAAATTTCTTTCTTCTCCTGCTTTTCCATCTGGGAGAACATTGTTCCCTCATGCTGCTTCTAGGCTGGACTTCGCTCTGCTTTTCTGACTTTGTATGACTAACACTATCCTGGGATCCTCAGATGCCATATCTTTTCTGACTTCAAACTGATGTTCCCTGTTGGCAGTGTTCAGAAATCCCAGGGTGTTTAAACATGCGCATATCTCATTGGATTTGCCATGTGGAGCTTGCTGCAGGCATTTCATGCTTCACACACAATAAACTAATATATATGCCAGATTTGGCACAGAGTCCTGTCCTAAATTACTCCCCCCACCTGCCTACTCTTGCTTTGTGTTACTTGGATATTTTGCTATTAGAGAATCCTGTGCTTCCAGAGGCTTTATTGCACCTGAGTGTGCTCTCCTTAAGGCATAAGAAGATTGTGTTCTGCCAGTTCCAAGGTTTGTTTCCTTTTCAAGCTGAAAATACAGATGCTCAACATGTACTGCAGATGTTAAATTTACATTAGAGATGCATTCAAAATCTCCAGAAAGGCAGTTTCTGCAGGGACCTTAAAATCTAGAATTCTGCTGCCTGTACTGTATCTTGCCTGTGATTTGTTGTCACTTTGCTTCTCATCCACTTTGGCCATGTATGTTTGATATGAAAATACAGATTCCAATGTATGAAACACTGGAAATTTAACTGCTTTAACAAAAGATGTAAAGGTGGTGTATCTCTAATATCTTCTTATTCTGGTTTCAATTTACAGGCTATGTATCTATATTAGTAAAACGTTGCCATAGAGAGAAAAAATTACTGTTAGCCAACCATTTTTTCCTAACTCTTGGAGAGTTTCACTGTAAATGTGTTTCCTACCTGCATCCACTTCAGCAGCTGTGCATGTGCCTGTATACAATTTTGAGAGGAAAACTACTTACAGTAGTTAAAACCCGAATGAGACATAAACAGTGGCTTCATGTCAGCATGATTTCAGTTCTGCTGAAGTTAATGGGAAATTACTGTGTGTTTCTACACAAATGTTTCCTGCCTTTGGGGCCATCCTGCATATAAATACGGCATCTTTTGTAAGTCTAATATAGGCAGGGCAACTCAACACAAAGCTGTGAAAGAAGAGTTCAGAAAATGGAATTACTGCAGCATGTTATAAAATGGGTGTTTATTGTCTCCTTTTCATCAACTTTTCCCTAAGACTATTTACTTAAAAGCTCCTCAGCTATTGCCAGAAATGCAGCTATCCTATTTGAGGCTATATCTACTCAATAAAACTCCAAGTCCATGGTGTGGGAGGGAGGCTTTGCACTGGTGTTGTGATGCAGCAGTGCTGTGGTCCACCAGACTGCAGGTATTTAAAAGAAACTTCTTTTTGTAAGGTGCTCACCCTCTCTGAAGCAAACATTTAAATGCAGCTTTGCTGTTGGGCTATTTTTGTTTCATTTGTATAAACTGAAGCTCCTAAAAGTTCACAACATTGATGCCTCCAGATAATTCACCATAATCACAGGCACAGAGAGAGGTAAATGAGAGGGTCTACAGCACAGGGAGTAGGACAGGCTACAAGAGACAGGAGAGGCCATAAGACAGAAAGAATGGAGGAACTGATAGAAATTTAGCCTCATTTTATGTGTGTTGCATATTGCCAATGCTTCTGCTGAATGATTGGGTCTTGTGCTTTTAAGAACGTAGCCCCTCTTACGGTATGAAAATACAGCAGATAGGGTGAAAATACAGGAAAGAAGGATTTTATACTTCTATAATCTGCTGCAGGAAAGTATTTTCTTGTTCAGCCTGTTAAGCTACGGGGATCATAATGCCTTCATTGCTGTATCTGTGAATGCTTTTTGTGGCCTCTGCTCTAAATCCAAACAAACCAACTTATGCAGCCCTGTAAGTGATCTTGATTCATTCTCCCTGCCAGAAAGGGAGGCCTCTTTCCTTAGCAATTTCAATTGGAGCAACTTTCATTTGTCTGGCCTGTGTTCTTTGTACCAGGTCTTAATTTTCGTACAAGTAGACTAAAAGGTGGAAAAATAATAGTAGTTTGGGAGTGTATGAGGGATGAACCAAAACAACTGTCTTTAACTATTTGGATCAGGTTCAGCCTGGCAGCTGAAGTCCAGCCCCAAGCAGGACTGAATATGGCATCATCAGACGCAGCCCCATGGCTGACGGGGGTGGATTTGTCCTGCCTGGAATTTGAAAAACAGGCTGTTTCTTGTGCTTTCTTCACTCTGATGCTTATTAAGAATTTGACCTTTTGAGAGGTCAGTGTCTTGGTGCACCCAAGAGTCTTGTAGGTGAGTGTGTATTTGAGCTAAATCTTCAAATGCAAGTCAGCCCTGCAGCCATCCTCAGGAGCAGCATCCTCTCATCTGCTTGCAGCAGACAGGCTGCCACTTGGCCATGGCTTTCTGTGTTGCACTGTCACTCCTTTCTGTGGAAGACTTTTTGCTGGGACCCAAAAGCTCATGTCAGATTTAAGTTCTCAGTTCTGTGTTTAGCTCATGTTGAAATCTTTGTGCTACTTTGCCTTGCTTCATTCAAGTGTTCATCTGACAGTTACTTGATTTTTCTCATTGCTCTCTACTAGGTGAAATGGGGCCATCTCTTTACAGCTATGAGTTTTTCTACTAATTTTCTTAGACGTCCACTCACAACCTGATGTCAATGCGCCGGATTTAGGAAAGCCTATTTTGGCTGGTATAGCAAGCTCTCTGTCTGTGCACATGCCTAAAGTGATCTCCTGCTGGGGGTTGGGAAGGGATTTCCTCTATCAGGAGCAGTGCACTAAAAGCCAGAAGCATTTTTGAAGGAGGGAAGAGCTCACATTCCTTCAGGGCATCAGCTACCTGCAGCTTAGACAGGGACATGCGAAAAGGCGACCTGCCAAGCCTTTTGCTCAGGGGACCAGCTTGGTTCTGGCATCTGGATACTCACGTCTTTGACTCTCTGTGTCAAAGCAATTATTACACATTCTCCAGAAGGAAACCCTGACATGCAGTTCCTACCTACTAAATTAAAACATCTTAATTTTATTTCTTTCTGGATGATTCGAGGGCACCGTGGTCTGTAGCTCCCCACAGTGGGAGATCTCTGGAAATGCTTTAGGCTCCAGTGAGTTTGCAAGGATGGAGGAAGGGTGACTGGGTTTGGTTTTTTAACAGTCTCTGTGCTTGGCCTGTTTCACCCTTCGCAGGAGGTAAAATATGTCCCAAGTAATGAGATTTTTTTTTTTCAGTTTGTCTGCAGGGTTCAAAGGAGTAGAGATGCTTGGTAGCTTTTGTCTCCCCTTTGGGAAAGAAAAATGCAGCCCTCAAATTCCTGTTGCACTGCTGGAAAGTGAAATCCAGGATATTTTGCTGAGAGCAAGAAGGGGAACCTCTCTCATTAGACCAAATACAAGCATACAGGCATCTTCAAGCAAATAGTCACAAATTAGGAGCTATGGGATTTAAAGTAGGTTCTGGTTTTACTTGGGTCAAGTTTGACTCAAATGAGGTGGTTAACTGTTGCCCCATGTTTCAGTCTGCTTCTCTGAAGAGCAGTGTGTGCTCTTCACATAGGGATTATTGGAGAGATGCCACAGCTCTGCTAGTCCCTCCTGGAAAGAATTGTTTGGCATGTCAGTGTCTGAACTGACTCCTCAAGTGGGCATGGATTGGTTGATGACCACAAGAGAGAAGAAGGGCAAGAAGATGGGATGGAGAGTTGTGCCTTTGTCAAGTCCCACCTGCAGCTGCTGGAAGTGAGTCTTAGACTGAGACTGATCTGGAGTGCACTCAGTCGGTGTGGAGGGGAAATGCCCCTCATGGAACAGCTTTTAGCAGCAGCAGATAAGATCTCCTCTGAGATTAAAACTCAGAAAGGTCCCCATGGCCAGTTCCATAATGTGCAGATTGTGGGAAGGGCAGTGGTGAGCACTGAACTGTTGATGGACTCCTTGGCCCTGCCCCATGGACCTGAGTCACACCAAGGAGCATGAGCCACATCCCCTACTCTTGACCAAGTATTTGAACTGCATATTAAGTTATGTCAATAAGCAAGCACTTAAGTCAGCATTTTCCCAGCTGAAGCAACACAAAATAAGACTTTTCATAGTATACACCCCATCCACCTTATCGGTGACTGCCATACGACACAGGACAATCCCAAGTTGAGTTTCCAGCTTTACATTTTTTCTTGAGCCTGAGACAGTCCTAAAGAACAGAACAGGATAATACTCCAGATCTTCAGCTCATTATGCTACTGTGACTCGTTTATTGTTTTTTATGTCTATATCTGTGGATAATGCTTTAAAATGGGCTTGAATATTTCTTCAGAAGTATGATTTACATCCTATATTTGATGTTAACAACCTCAGTTTACATGCGTGTGTTTGCTGCCACTTGCCATTAGTTGCATTTAATTCAGCTGAAATAACAAGCATCTACACAGGTTAATCTTCTGTGCATAATCTCTTTTGATTCCAATTCACTGTGTGCCCCAGAACTGGGATTCCAACCCTCCATTGGTTACTGCACCTTGCAAACAGAAGTGATATCTTCTAGTCAGGACAGGTCTCTCTGGAGGAAAGGAGATCTGGGAGGAAAATTTGAGAACCACTGCAATAGTTCAGCATTGAAGCTTTTGGGCTGCAAACACAACATGAAGATAGTAGTAGTCTGAAAACATTCAGACTTTCTGGACCATTTCCATGGGGCTGTTTGTTCAGACCTGTTGCAAACATTGTGTGCTTCCCGTCATTTTTTAATTTTCTTTTTTTCTTATACCTATATATGTGCTTCATATAATGTCTTTAGGAAGGACAAGGAAGGAGGTCAATCCTTCATAAGGATACTGGCAGTGACCCCTAGTAGCTCCCTTCAGGACCTGAAGTAGTCTAAACCATTTCTTAAATATATTTCATGGTGTTTGATTCAGCTCTGACTTGTGCCCCCTGTTTTTTTCCACAAAAACCATAAACTGAAGGAAACATAAGCACAACACATCCTTAATTTTGGTACTATAAAATATACTAAATCTAGCTATAAAAATTGCTGATTTATATGAAATGATAACTTTTGAAAAACAGATAGTGAATGGCTAAACTTTAAAGGGCTTGAAAAATTTGTCTAGAGGAATGCTACCCAACTTGTTTCACTATAATCATATTTGAGTAGCACCAACAGGAGCAGATGATGAGCTTCAGTGGGAAATGTGCTTCACAAACTTAGGGTTTATTATTACACTGTGTGATTTCAAGAGGCAATTTTATTTTTTATCCTAAATTAAAGTATGTGAAGTTTTATTTTATAAATACATCATCATTTCCTCTGTGCATTTAAGCAGTGTCCCTGTGCACTGCAGCTGGGAATAGAAAACCTGATTATTTCCAGGCAGGCTGTAATATAGATCTGTGTCACTCCTCTAATTCTTGACAAAATTTTCCAGAGTTCTAAAGGTCAAACCCCAGTGCCCTGGAAACAATATTTTTTTCTACGGATGCAGTTTAATAAGGGGTTTTCCAGGGAAGAAGGTTCACTCAGCACTAGTGTCCAACCATTCCTGTCTCATGAACTCAGTGCTGTAGTGGAAGGCTGCAATAACATCTTTACTGAAAGCAGATTTACACAGATACACCCAGAACAAACATTTCCTGTCATTTTTTATCTTCTTTGTTAGATACAAACACAAATGTCTCCAAGGACAATCAAGTGGGAACACTTTGAAATGAACCCAAGCAATGAGCAAGTGCATTAACATGCAGGGTCCCATTTGAGTTTTCTAATTAAACTGAATTGTGTTCTCTGACCCGCATTTTAAATACTGAATATTTAGTGAGATTCATACTTTTTCCTCCTAGTCTGGCTCCTTTCAGGCTTTGTTCAGCATGTGAATACCTCCATAGGGAAATGTGAAAGCACTGGACTATGCATTGAGTTGCTATTTTGATATTCCAGAGGGGGATGCTACTAAGCTGTAAATTACAGAATTGGACATCATTGATTTGAATTCAGATCAGTTTGGCCTGAAAAGCTGGGTTTAGCTATTTGACCTGCTGTGACCTATTTCTGTCCTTTGTTTGTAGGTACCTGAGTTGTTTGCTAATTTTTTCCTACTCTCCTGTGTACAGAAGTCTAAAGTATTTAAATGTTTTAGCCCATATCCCTTGCTTTGGTGAAAAAAAAATAATTTTTGGGCTTCACCATAGATCATAGGTTTCGTCATCAACATATATTTCTAAACATTTTTGGTCCTGCCCCTTCTCTTGTTTTTTGGCTTTTTTTTTTTCTTCCCAGCATGCAATAGTTTCAATAGTATAGTTACAAGAAGAAGACAATTGCTTATAAAACCCATCAAATTCTGGACATTGTTGAAGCTAACATTTAATATAGTATTTACAGTTACCTGAGATGAGATTGTAAAGATACTGGGTTGGGAACCTGGACTCCTGGAAGAGTAGAGTATGCTCTGCCTGGGCCGTAGCCTAGTGCAGAGCTGTGCTTGCATGTTGGAGGGACAGAGCTGGGGCAGTAAGACCAGTGTGATGAATCTGTGCCGTACTTGAGATGGATGCTGAAGGAGGCAGCAGTCGCCCCTATGAGTTGGAGGAAGAAGTGGAAAGAAGCAGTGAAGTGAGGAGCATCACCCATTTTTTCAAGTGAGCCTCACAGAACAGTTGAGATTTAAGAGACTTGGTGTTGTTCTCTGGATTTTCCTGTTATTTACTGAATTAACCTGAAAGTTTGGAGCATTGTGGAATCATAATACAAATACGGTCTTTTATTTTCTACTTGCAAAGGCTCTTAAACTGAGTGCATGAACACCTCAGCTGATACATGCAGAGGCGCAGATACACCGTTCAGGCAAAAGCCCCACACCTTCAAAAGGAAACCCACTGGATGCAAAGCAGATGCCCATTTGCCATCTTTGCAAATCATTTCCCACTTTTTCAAGCAGCTGGTGCTGGCTGCTGTCAGAGCCTGCTTGCCTGACCAGGTTGCTTGTGTCAGTGGTCCGATACCACTGCTGTTCCGGCTGTGCTGCTGTGGCTGCTCTGCAACCTGCCTGCACCCCCTGCCTCCCCTCCATCCCATGTGTTCCCACACTGCAGAGTCCAGCTTTTCAGAAACACAGGCACTGGACTTTGCTAGTGCAGCAAGGTGCTGTGGTGGAGGGAGCTTGCTGTGGCGTGCTGAGGCTCTGCTGCTGCCGTGCTCTTCCCTGGGGTTAATGTACTTGCAAGCCAAGTGCTCCGAGCTTCACAGCTTGCTGACTCAAGCTTTTGAAAAGACAGATGTACTGAGCAGGATCATTTCACTGAGTTGTTTGCTTCCTACTCCCTTTTTGATATGGCCTCTGGAGAGGCTAGGAGAAATGGGAAAACACAGCTTGATGTTCTTACTTACTCTGCTCCCATAGGGAGGCAGGAGACGCCTTGCTTGATTGTTGCCAGTTTTCCTTGACTGCCACTAGATTATTGTCCAAGTCTGGAAGAAGAGACCTTGTGAGGCTGAATTATGTTGTTTATCCTTCCTGGCTGTACATTAGGGAATGGGGAATTTTTTGTTTTCAGTCCCTCAAAGTAAGTCTTGAATGCAATGATACTGTACCCAGCATTTAGTCTGTAGGTTGGCTGATGCAGGATCATAAAAGGCCTGTGTACGGGTCAGATAAAGGTGATAGAAAAGGTTTTTCTTAGTGCAGAGAGGAGGTGGTAGCAAGCCCTCTGCATTTCTTTCCATTTCAGTGCAGAGGATTTGCAGGGGAACTGTAAAAGTCATGGGCTGTGAGTGGCATTGCTGGAAGTCTGCAATGAGGAACAAGTCCTTTAGATAAGCAGCCATCAGCTGGCTCCAGATGTGAGCTGGCAGCTACTTCTGCCTGCAGCCCTGAGCTGTCCCAGCTGAATGCAGCCACAGCTGAGAGCTGTCTGGAGATGGACAGTAATGCCAGACAGCAGTGAACTGCCTGGATGCTGTGCACAGGCCTGTGATGTAGGACATGGTAGTGTGAAGAAATGATAATTCAAGAATGCTCATCACTGTGGTGTAGTAACAACTATGCCTAAGCTTAAAGGAACAGGAAGGAGAGAACAAAGGCAAGAAACAAAAGATGTACTGAACAGAGAAAGATGTATATAGCCTGCATTTCCTTTAACCATTTTTTGCTTCATTTCCTGCTTTTGGAGACATTTTCCCACCTGATTGTTGCACTTCTATAACAACCATGGTGTACAAATTAAACAAATGGCTTGTTCCATTTTGAAACTGGCTTTTCCAGTCCTGCGTTTTTCCCCGAGAAGCGTGGTACAGAAGTTCTCTTGGCTGTAGCTGCCAAGTAACTCATTCTGATGGGAACCTGCTGCTCTTCGAAGCATCCAGTCTAGGAGTTTTCTCCTGAAATGTGAGGTGTAGCAAACATTTCTGGCAGTGGCAGTTGCAATACTTACTTTTTGTTTGCCTGAACAGCTTGTGCTTTGTGTGCTTTTGATAGAAATGATACTGTAAACAATAATGAAATTATATACTAAAATGACTCCATGGTAATGTTACCTGCTTGTTTACTGTACTCACTGCTCCCTCTTAAGTTCTCGTGGAATCAGGAGGCCTGAGCAATCTGCATTTATCAGCTGCTACTTGAGATCATGGGAATGCTGTTGGCACTGGGAGCAGCGAGTCCCCCTTCCTGAGTTTACTGAGACCAGAACCACCTTCCATCATGGCCCAAGCACTTTGCCATGCCAGAACACAGAGACTAAGAAATCGTTCTTTTAAGCTGGCTGTTAGAAATTTAGATGCCAGCAGTGATATAACAGAAAGCTCTGATTTCTGTGCCTTTTACTGCTTTCTATGTATTGTAGGGTTTGAGTTAGCAGTGATTTTATAGCAATGCAATTACAGTATTTATTCATGACGTTTGCTGATGACAACAAGCTATGGAGTGTCTGTGGGCACATCCGAGGGCAGAACTAGAACTCAAAAAGATTTGCACAAACTGCAGGAATTACATGAAAAAGCATACATATGTGAGATTGATTTGCAATAATCAACAGTGCAAACACAACCTGAGGGGAGAAATCCAGCCAGGGAGCACATCTGCAGGAAAGGATCCAAGGGGGGGTTGGAGGGGTTGTTGTGGATCTCAAACCAAACAGAAGACAACAATCTCATACTGTTGTGGAAAAAAAAAAAATCCACTTTTCATATGAGTAGATATAGATTGGGTTGTTCTTTGAAAGATGTATTTAGTGAACCTTCTCCTTCCTTTGGCCTGTGCAACTGAGCTGTGCACCTCAGCTGGCACACAGCACTTCCAGAGAGATGTGGCCCCTTGGTCAGAAGATGGAGGTATGTTCCATAAAGGACAGTGCTCTTCACATATCTGAAGTGGGGCAGAAACACAGAGGGATAAATTGGTTTTTGTAGCTGTGGGAGATATGATGGGAGGTAGTGAGCTTCACTGCATGTGAGGGCTGGACAACAGATGGTTTTCTGAAGTGAACTGAATGGGTGATGTGGAACTTCTAACATGGGTGATTGTTAAGGCTAAGGAAAAGGTCTGTCCAGAGAGATGGAGGTGTAGCTCATCTTGCCTTATGAGCCAGAGGACCTCTTCATGTCCCCTCCAACCCCTTTTCTTCTCTGTGACTAAAAGAAAGCAACTTTGCAGCTGAGCAGACCTTAGACCCAAAGGGTGTATGGGCTGTGGAATGTTCTCATGGAAGCTTGAGGGAGTTGGAAGGAAATTAATACTCTCCCAAAGCCACTTGATGGAGAATGTAACCTCTTCAGGCAGATGAGTAATCATACTTTTCCTTTCCCCACCCCAGGAGGACTAATAGGGGCAAGAAGCATTTGGCAAAAAAATTTGGCACCACTACAAAATTGAACATAGAACCTCGTCCAGATGTATTTCCTACCCTCTGCCAACATACAGTGTCATTATGTGGGTTATGTCAGCAGGACATTGTCAAGGAGAGGGGAGCTGGATTTGCCCATTGAAGCATTCATCTGGGGAACAGCATGCACTGGAATTCACTTTCATTAAAATAGCAAGTTCTGCTGGAAGCAGAAGATGTGCAGAGACTGCTGCTCTCTGGATTTATGTAGGCATTGTGTGCACAGCCTGAAACAGAATGATGGAAATGCAGCATCCAAAACAGCAAATTTCTGCTCACTGATTTTCATAACCTTTCATGTTACGTCTGTACCACACAGGCAGCTCTGAGTACTTGCTTTCTCCCTCCTTCTATGCAACAACCAACCACCTACTTAACCAAGAAGAAAATTGAAATCAGGTCAGAATTTTCTTTAAAAGAACAAAATTACTATTTATGCTGAATATGAAGCAATTTGGGCTTCACACAATAGAGAGTAAGATGGTAATTACAGTTTGTATTTTTTTCCCTTGCTCATTTCCAAAAAAAATGACCAAGATGATTTGGGATTTATTTGGCAAATTTGACAACAATGCTTACTTCTTGAGATTAAAGGGAGGAAAATAAGATGGAAAGTTCAGTCTCAGACAGAAAAGAAATGTCTAGGAAAATAACAAACCAAGATGCTGATAATTCCGTGATTCCATTACAGTGTGTATAAGCTTGAGTACAGTCCAAGGAGCTTTAAACTTCTGAATACTGATTCAAACGTGTTCATATAGAGTGGATGGTGTGTCATAACCATAAATAACAGGGGTGAGGGAAGAGTCCTGGGGGTAGTTTTGAGACAAACTTGCTTTTAATGATGCCTCTCAACATTTTGCCCTCAACTTCAGTCAGGTCAGATTTCACCGTTTGGAAATGATCGTCTCTGGAACAAGAAATGGACCAGGCTTTTATATAGGTGGATGGGATTTGTCTCCAATTTCTGTGAATTTTCCAGGTTAGCTTTGGGACTTAAGTTATGCAAGTAAATTAGAAGAAATGGAAAAAACGTGCATGTGGTTTTAGAAAAACATGTTGAATACATTAACACTGAATGAGAGCAGAGGGAATTCATAAAACGTTTTACATTCTACTAATTCCTGAGCTACGCAACAGATGTAAGAGTAAACCAAGTGGTACTGGTAGAAAAAGCTTTTTTGCAGAGTTCAGTGGACATCTGGCTGCAGTTAAGGAATGCTTTTTTAATACAAAATGAATACCCTGTTAAAATATGCAGTCCTATAGGTTCAGCACTGGGAAGGACCTGCATTAGTCAAGGGCACTATAAACAGAGATGCACACTATTGGGGGAAATGTTCAATAACCACCATGTTACAAGTGTTCAAATTGTTTTGTCTTTGGATTGGAGAATTGCCCTGATGAGCTGCTCAGGAGTCAGAAGGAATCAAAAGAGAAAGAGAGAAGGACCCCGAGCTGCGGGGAATCTTCCCTCTTGACAGCTGTCTTCAACTCTGAAGCTGGTTGCAGGAGATTGCTGGCTTAGATTAAGACCTTCCTCCAAATACCACAGGGGCATCCCCAGTATTGCTGCTGCTGGTGGTGTTGCCTGCTTGGTAGGCTCCATGTAGAAGTGGATGCAGAGACCTGGAACTTTTGGACAGGGCAGATCCCTTAGCAAGGTTTTTGAAGGCTAGGTATTAAATTTCTAAGAAGTGCAAGACTTCATACCTTATGGGTGTTTTAAGGCTGATACAAGCTTTTCACATCAAAATGTTCAACCTGTTGTCACAGGACAGGAGTTACGCACTCAGAGATATTGTCTCTACTTCACCTCTTTCTGAGGTTTTGGTGTCTTCATGCAAGTTTCTCCCTGTCTCCTATCTACAGCTGAGCTGTGCTTTAAGCAAGTCATAAATCCTTTGCATCCCCTTTTTTTTTTTTTTCTTTTTTTTTTTCTTTTTTAGAGGAAAGAGGTATGATACCAGGAATGAGAAATTAGTGGGGTAGGACCAGATCCTAGTGATATGGAAGTTTCTTCTTTGATAGAAGTTCAAATGCAGCATTTCTCTGTGGTCTAAATAACTATGTGGTACATGCTACATATTCTTGCTGGGAGAAACATTTCTAGTGACAAGACCTCCTTGTCTTAGGGAAAAAAACCTCAAAGACAGTATTTTACGCCCTTCCATCTATTCCAATCTCTGCCAACTTCAACAAAGTCCATGACATCTCTGTTCTTGAAGTCTCGTGATCCTTTGCCATCTGTAGCTGTTTGGCTCTATTCATACATCTCTCATCATGTTTTTATTTTCTTCTCACTACAAGACTTCTTGGGGAAGATCTCCTGACGTTTGTCCCTTTCTTTTCCATTGACCTTAACCATAACTACAAGTGCAACTACCATCACCTATGTGTGATGTACATTTTATATTTCTCCACATGCAAATCTCTTTCCAAACTGCAGTCCTTCTCTACAAGCTACAATCTAGCCTATTTCACATACAATTTTATTTGACCTTTCTTAGGGCTATCTATCTATTAGTTTGTCCTTGGTATTGCCTACATTTTTGGGCTACTGTAAGCTGCATCAGCCTCCATCCCAATGTAAGCAGGCACACTCTGTCCCTCTAAAGCTTGTACTCAGTATATCTGCATGTTCTCAGCATCTTTTTGCATAGCATCTCCAGTGCATGGTCTTTCTTATGCTGAAATGTCTTACAGCTGTCATTTCATCATTTAGAAATCTGTATCTGAATTAACCTGAAGCATTTTTGCTTTATTTCCAGCTTTTCTGTGTGCTGCTATTCTTTCTCCACTTTTCTGTAATGAATCTAACCAGTCTTTGCAGTCAGAGCAGTTCATAGGTGATTCTCATTGCGTGGCTTCTTTTATTTATTGTCAGATTTTGAGTCCTGATTCAAAGCAGCCTGCAATATAAGCCTCTGTCATTCCTTTGTAATGCTTTCTGCTTTCTCTCATTTTCTCCACATTAGAAAGAACTTCCTTTGGGTACCACCAAAGCTGACACACTGAACCAACTTTTCAAAAAACTACTACCTGACCAAGTTAAGTTACTGATACAGAATCATAGAATTGTTTAGGTAGGAAAAAATATTTAAGATCAAGTCCAGCTGTTAGCACAGCACTGCCAAGTCCGTCACTAAACCATGTCCTTAAGCACCACATCTCTCAAAATCATTGCTTTTCTTGCAGGTACACATTTGTGCCCTGCTGTGTGCCTGGACCTGGAAACTGGGTTTCCTACGCTTTATAGTCTGTTTGGGCAGGATTTGCTCTGTTGGTACCACCTCCAAAACAACTGCTCTGGGTCTCAGTAGCAGAGATGTCCCCCAAAGGTGCCATAGTAGTTCAAGGAGGGAAGGGAGTTTACAAAGTATTTGGTGGGTTCCATCTGCTTACCACTGAGTCTGGCCTTTTGACTCTTCCTTTAACTTTTTGTCTAGTGTAGAAACAATGATTTAATTCCTTTCTGGTTTTAGGGAAAGCGCTGTAAAACCTTTAACCTGTGACCTCCCTGAAGGGCTGTGCTAGCAGGAGCATGCTTTGCATGTGCTTCTCAACCTTTCCTGTGAGGCTGAAACTAAACGTCCATGTTTGTCTGCACTTCTGCAGTCTGGAGAAACTTCCTGTTGATGCAGTAAAACGGAGAAGTCATTTTGCTCATTTCAGACACAGACCACAGAATTCAGCTTGTGAACTTTGCATGGTAGCAATGCCAGAAAGCTGAAATGCCTTTGTGTTCACAGTAGAATTTATATGGGAAGTGAGCTATTGGGAAATGAGTTCATTTTTTAACTTACTATTTACTACATGTTAGATTTGTAGGATCAGTGATGTATTCACAAAATATGTGAAAGAATGTAATAGGACTCAATACAAGGTCCCTGGTGACGGAATATTGCTAGGAGCCATCTGTATCCTTTGCTGTAGTACCATCCCAAAACTTTTCCTTACTGCCTTCAGATGGGAGTGGTCTAATGCTGCTACTGAAAGGTATTGGAAGGAAAACATCTCATACAGTGTCATTGTCTACTTTTATTCTGCCCTTCCTGGCTCACCTAATTAATTCTGAGAGCAAGAGTTGCCTATTAGGTAGCTAATGATGCAGTAATTTATGCTGGTTACATACCTCCTGCAGCTGGTAATGCATCCCAATTTTGTGAAGCAAGACAGAAATCCGGAGCATCTCTTCCTCGGTCTTCCTTGCTTTTACAAAGAACAACATGCTCACTTTTCCATTCTGCTGTATAGATCCATGGGGTCAGTTCAAAGTTGTCTCTCCAAGGAGGCATGCCTTGACTGTGTTGTGCTATAGGATGATTGTCCTGCTTAGCCATGTCTGTCCTCAGCAGGCCTGGTGACTGCCAAAGCTGGCACTGTGAGCTCCTCATTTGCATGGCATGCCCAGCTGGGTGTCATGCAGCTCGATGGGAGTAGCCTGATTTTCTATGCAGACATTTCAATGGGGCCATAGGCAATAAATCGGTGTCCTATGGCGAGGGGCTTTTCTTTGTGTCACTCACAATAAGAATTCAGCCAAAGATCCTTTGTGTTTTACCTCTGAGATGAATGTCATCCTACACTCAAACGACTTGCACAGAGGATTACTTTAACATAACAAATATTTTTGGGCTGACTTACTGACTTGGCAGCGGGCGTGCTGAGAGCACTGAGTGGCTTGTGCTGAGGATGAAGCTCATCATGCTAATCAGTACTGCTCCTCCACTGTCTCCTGCCTCTCTGTACCACTTGTCTCTTTGGGACAGAGCCCACCTTTTTTCATTGCTTTGTTTTGATCTCCTGTATCTTTTTTTACAATGTGCTTTGGACCCTAAGGCTGTGATGTGTGACAAGGGCTATTCTAATAGGAATGTTTTTGAGGGTTTGTTCGTAGTCCAGAAAAACACCTTCGCATTTATTGAAAAGAAATAGGTTGCTTTTCTTTCAGTCAGTCTGCAAGTTACAGTTCTCTCCTGGTACCTGGAGTGCATTGAGCATATGTGTCTGCTGCTGGTAAGCAAAGCTTGCAAGCATAGTTGTCAATACTTAATGCTGGCAGGCTGTTTCTGTCAAGGGCTGTGTCTCACCACAGTGGAGTCTTGGTTTGGTTTGTTTCTATGAAAGAAACAAATTTATTTGTTTTATATTTATATTTATATTTATTTATATTTATTTGAGAATTTATGTTGGTTATTTATTTAAACCACGTAAAATGTTCAAAAGGCTATAAATGATAGTGTTTCCACCTTATTTTCCAATGAGTTTTACTGAGAAATAAATAATATGATATATCCTATATTGAGATAATAATGATGAAGGTGATTAGTTAAATGGTAAGAACACAGGCTTAGGAGTCCTAGTCTATAAAGCGTTATGTATGCACTTGATGTTAGATGTCAGATGGAGGGAAAAAGCGTGTCCAAAAGCCTCTGTAAAAACAGAAAGCCTTAATTTTTGGTGTTTTGAAAAGAGTAAGTCAGAGGAGGAAGGATGTGCAGGTGAGTTTTCCATGGGAGAGATGGAGTTAACAAAAATCCAAAGAATGCAGATTAAAGATGTAATGGGAATTGGCAGTAGAGAAATGTTAAGGTCTCCTGGATACCCAGGACCCATGGACTACCAGAATTCTCCAGTTACACCTTTGCAAATACCTTCCCTGTAACTCCTAGTGCTATGCTGCTTAATAAGCTTTAGATCAGAACCCGTGAACCCCATGTATGTATAATGTCTGGCAGAGGCAGTCTTTCCTGGAGGCTGCGGGTGCTACCAGACTCCACAGTGGAAACAGTCTGGTCTGAGCCTGTGAGAGGGGAGGGAACCAAATCCAGAACCGCTAAGACCCAGTGTGATAAATTAACAGTGTCTTTTCTTTATGCTCTGGTGGAAGCACCCAGCTCTGGTTTCAGCTGAAATCTGGGGACTTTCCCACAAACTTCATAGCACAGGACACACTACACAAACAACACATCAGGTGCAGAGTTGTGTTTTGTGTAAGGACAGACTGTGAGTAACAACCAGCACTGAAAGTCTGCTAAAGGCTTCTGAGCTCCCTGCCACACGTCACAGAAGGAATCAGGTATTGTTCATCCCAGAGCTTGGAAGGGGCACCTCTGTATTCTGACCATATGCACAGGTCCCTTTCCCTCTTCACCTGGAGGATCTCTCCTGGAGTTGGTTCTGGTCTAAAGAAGGAGCAAAGGAAAAGCAGTGAAGTGGTGAAAAGGCATGTTTGTATTGCCTCTGGTGTGGGCATGTCTGGTTTGACCTGAAGACTTCCTTTTTTTTTTTTTCCATTTTCTTTTTTTAACCAGAAGAAGGGAATTCCTTACCAGCTTGTTCTTGCAGTAGCCAGGCCAACAATGACAAGAATGTGGAAATCAACTAAGCAATTATATTCGCAGTGGTGGTTAACAGCATCCCTTCATCTGAAACAAATCAGTTACAGTCCAGTGAAACCTGCTGTACCTACTGCCTGTACATAATAAAGCCCTTGTGAATTTTCAGAGCATGCCAGACCACTTAAACAGGATTGATGAGAGGTAACAGGAGAGAAATGCTATGTTTTATTAACCAAAGGCACAGAAAACTGGATATTGTTTTATTCAACCCTCTTCCACACAGAGAAATTTGCCATTGTATTTATAAAGGCATTTCTGTAGGTGCTGCAAAATGTTGTAGGAATGAAGTCCAGGACTGTAACTTAAAATTAGCTGTGAACAAGAGTGATGAGCAATTGCCAAGGTAGGAAAAGTTATCTAATAGACTTGAAATTAGTGGTAGTTACTCTGCTCTTGGTTACCTCTGAAAATGTGCAGTATTTTCTGTATCACTGGTCTTTAAACTGTTGGCTCCAGGAGCCCATGAATTGCTTCTAAGCAAGTCTGTGAAGGGTGGTTAGGAACACGAGTGCACAGCTGCTGAACAGCACTGTACAGGCATTTCTAAAAGAACATTTGCAACTTGCTTGAAGATTATCAGAGACCTGCAACTCAAACAAGACTACAAAAATGCAGTATGTTATGATAGACAGAAGTTTACAGAAGTCAGCCAGGATGTGCAAGAGGCAGTTTGGAAGGAGTGCCCTAAGGTACACTCCCAGTAAGGTGAGCCCTCATATACAGCTAGAGAGAATTTGATCCTTGACGTTTCCTGACCTAAAGAATTGGCTTCTCTCTCTCAGCAGTGAAAGATATTCGTGGTTCTAGGCTGTGCACCATAGAAACTCCTTATTTATGGTGCTTTTATTGTCTTTTTGTTGAAATTACTTTTCAGTGACTTAGCAGGTTCAGGAGGACTCTGCTGTGGGGGTTAGCAGTGTCCAGCCAGCAGCCATACAGTTAATGCAGCTGATGCCTGTTCTTGCTGAATTTGTTGTTTGAATTACTCTTTAGTCTGCACAATTATCTTGCAAGTGAAAACAAGCTGGTTCAGAGTGAATTGAACAACAGGGTCTGAAATGGGAGGGCAGTGTGAACTAGAGTAGCAAATTTTCATGGATTAATGGCCAAATTGTTGTCTCATTAAAGTCCAGTGGCAGAATTCCCGTAGGCTACAATAAGAGAGAGGATTTGACCCTAAGAAAAGATTCCATTTGAAGCATTTGACAGTCTCCCAAAAGCCAAGTATTAAATCAGAGGCGCCGTAATAACTGAGCTCAAATTTATTTCAGGACCAGGAAACACAGTTGGGAGGTCAGTACATGCTCATCATGTCATTTCTATGGTGACTTCATTGCAGAACTTGGCGCTGGGCTGTGTACAGGGCTGACAATAAGGCCAAGCTAAGAAAGAGCCTGAAAGAATCGCATTGTAACTGATGAAAAGAAGCTGTTTCCATCAGCCACGTTGTCAAGCAACTTGGCAAAGCACAAGCAAATAAAGGTCTCTTCTGGTGACTGACTTCCACCGTGTTCCTCTTCTTTCAGTGCCACCACTAGTCACCACCTGGCTCTGCTCCAGCCTCTAAAGAAAGCTCCAAGTAATCAAATGTTTGCTGACAAAACCACACTAACAGAGTATGTCTGTCTCATCAGTACAATTTAATACCTGCGCATCATTGTTTTCTCTTCCTCTAAACAAACAGAAAAAAATCAACAGAAAAGATTCATTTACATGGCTTCATGTGAAAAATGTGGGGGAGTTTTGGGTTTGTGGGGTTTTTTTGTTTGTTTGTTTCTTTTTGTTTATTAAATAGAAGAAAATAAACTGGTAGAGGCTTTCCCAAAATGCCATTTTACCTTTACCACTTTTCTTAGGGACACTAACCTCCTACAGATTCTGGACTCATTAACAAAATTACCAGTGCCTTGCATGTGCACATCCTTTTAATAAGCTGGGATGTTCTGAGCCTTAGAAGTTACAGAGGAGGTTTAAAAATTAGAAGGTGACGAGTGTGGTTGTCCAAAAAATACACATCTAGAAAAACTCACATAGCCTCCTCAACAAAATGAGCCCCTGTAGTGAAAGCAACTCACAAGTTACAGCACTGTGGTGCAGAAACAGCAACCTGCCCGAGTAAATGATCTGCAGGGAAGTACTGGCTCACTGAGGTCTGCTCTGTAACGAGAAGGAAACCTGATTTTGTATTTTGTCTTTATTTTCCTTAAAGTTCTTTCTCCTTGGCTGGCAATGCTTATGCATGTGTATGGCTGTACAGTCCCAAGACATTTAGCTGAGCAGCCAGATAGCTTGTCTAGATCCACTCCTATGTATTCTCTTTTCCTTTCCCAGATGCTTTTATTCTGATTTTCTATTAGGGCTATTTGGCAAGGTCTCTTTTAAATAAATTTTTATGGCTTCTTTTTTGTGTGCTTGTGTATGTGTGTGTTTGTGTGTATACCCAGCCTCTCAGGATCGTGTTATGAGAAAACCTAGTTTATAAAATAAACAAAATACAGCCAATAGAGATTATGTTATTTCTTACTATCTTTTTAGTCAGACTTGTAAAAGTAATTAGGCAGAGCTATATTAAATCTCTGGGATCTGAACACAATGCAAATTAGAGACATATTTTATTGACATATCTTTGATGATCCAAGTAGGTATATTTATGCGTCTACAAGTACCTAAATACACATGGAAAATAGCATTCTGTTTTCATGAAGAAAATTTAATTTTATTTTAATTTCATTTTCATTTTGACTAAATGGACCTTATTTTTGATTCATTTTCTTGGTAAAAGAATGGCAAAGGAAAACCAGTTCTCCTTTATCAAATATGATTGTGGCTACCCCAAATGGATAGAAAATATTGTTCCTGCTAGCTAAATTCAAATCCAAAGACACTAAGTTGGGGGCATTTCAGAATAGCAGAAATTAAAAGATTTATGTTTGAAAGAGTGCTCATTGGCATTTGTTACATCCAGTACCTGGATTTGGCTCTGTTGATTCTACATAAATTAAAAAGCATGAGATTTTCTTCCTAGATATGTAGCTTCATAATGCAACTCTTTTTTTGCTACAAAAGTTACATTTATTTTAAAAACCTCAAGTCTGTAAGATCACAGAATCATATAATATCTCTATCTCTGGAAGTGACCGATAAGGATCACTGAGTCCTAATCCCTCCTCCTCACAGGACCTTGCAGGCTTAGTATGATTGAACCTTGGTATGTCTTGCCATTGTTGAACTTTCATTTAAAGGAGGCTTTAATTTTTAATAATAATGCAGTAATTGTCATTGTTTACATTTATGTTTTTGTCTAGCAAACGAATTCCAAAGACTTACCATATCTGATCTGCTCTGGATGCAACATGAGTTTTGCTGTGGAGCCAGGGTTTTACCACTGGAGTCCAGTTTCTTTTAAGCTGGAAAGAAGGGCTAGGCTAAGTGCTAAGCCAGACTCTGGCTAAGGAACAAAGGAAGCTTATTCCACTTTGCTTTCTTTTTAGTAGGGTTTGATTTTGACAGGCCTAAATGTCAGCTTCATCATTTGAACCCTAGCCTGCTGCTGAGTGAAGGCCTGCATTAGGCACAGAACAAATCTGCAATCTTTGGACAGAAGATCTGGCTTTCAGACAAATTTCTAAATTGATTTTAAAGATTTAATTTTTAAAATTTATTCTAGCAGAAGGATTAACTCAGTGCTTTTGTCTTCAGACAAGCAACTGCTCATCTTTAGACTTCATATCACTAATTGTCATCCTGGGACTCAGACACGGGCACCCCACCCTCCTTCCTTTGAGGAGTTCAGACTCCATCTGTGGTTAAGCTCTCCATTGTGCTTTGTGGTTTTGGAGACTTGAGTTGATAGGGGTTTAGAAATAAAAGGTTGTTTCAAACTGTTAGGGGCACTGTTGCTGAAGAGGAAGGCTTTTGGTTATTTCCAGAAGGTCACACACCCAGGATCTTCTTGACATTCTCTGAAAGCTTCTTCAGAGCTAGATATCATTGACAACATATATGAAGCTTGCACACAGTTTGCTTTGGGATGTGGTATGTGCACTGTCTCAGCACAGCAGAGGTTGCAGTGGTTCAGAAACCAAGCTCAAAGTCAAAATTCAATCTGCATCCAAGGGCTCAGTCCACTAAATCTTAGTATGGGTTGGAAGCAATTTGAAGGATTGATTTCTTTAAAAACCAATGTTTAACCTTGTTGGGTGAAATACAGTGTGTACACTTGTACAGAAGGCTGGTGGACTCCCAACAGCCACTGTCCCAATGGGAGCAGGTCACCACTCTGTGCCAGCAGGAGTGATTTTGTGATCTTTAAATTAGTGTGTACCAAGTTGCGTAACACAGCCTAGAGCAATAAGTGTGTAGGAACTGTCTGAAGGATTATCTTTCTTTACTGCTGACATTATTTGTACACAGAATGTTATGATGAAAGTACTAATAACAAGTTACTAATAACTGTGAAAATAATCAACTTTTAGTGCAAGTTTTTTAATTGTGTGCTGAAGCAGCAATCAGGTTCATTCTGCAGGTTTAGCACTAATGGTGTTCATTTCCTTAGCTTCTGGGACACGTACATCTGCTATCAGCTAGAAAAAACAAAATCTTGCTTCAGGAAGTCATCAGGGGAACTACAATGACAGTGTGTCAATACTGCAGCCCAAACAAAATGTTCACTGACGTTCTTGAAAGCTCTGAGTGATACATCCTGGAAAAAGCAACAGCCATGAGATAATCTGGCATTCGTTATCACCTCTGCCACGTAACTTCTTTGCATTTTCTGTGAAAGAAAAGCAGAAAAGAGAGAGAGGACAGAAGAAGCATGCTACATCTGTGTTGTTCCAAAACAGTAGAAACTGCTCTGTGAATGGAAATGCACTTGAGCTTGGAAATCCTTGTGTCCAAGTGACTGGGAACTCCCCTTGGGCTCTGGAAAGACTGAGTCAGCTCCTGGGGTAGTTCTGACCCTGAGGTGGGGACTGAAGTATCCCGTTGGCTTCCTCCTGACCATCATATATTATTAGAGAGCTACACCAAAAAATCCTCTGTTTGCCCACACCAGTGTTGTAACTGGGATTCCATCTCTCTGGCTCATGGGCTTTTGCCCAGCTTATGGCTTTTACTCACTGGAGAGGCTGCTGATGCCTTTGTATGCGCATTCTTAAATAACTTCAGTAGTTCCCTGGGGTGCAGCTCAGCTTCAGGGCTTCCCTCCAAGAGAGTCTTTAGTTCATGACAATCAGTAATGGATTGTCAGTCAAAACTGCCAGCCTCTTCTCCTGGTTTTGGAAAGTATGCTGCTGTGTGGCAGCAAGTCAGACACACCGCCAGAAAGTAAATGATGTTGGCTAATGACTGACCTGAAAAAGTCAGCACTTCTGTGTATGGATGGGACAGAAGACAAAGCTTCTATAAACACACAAAGGACATGCCATATGGACACATACTCTGACAACCATGCTTTTATTGTGAGGAATAACAAAGCAGAGTGTGACTTGTTAGGTTTTGTTCAATGCTAAACATAATGGGAACCCACAACTACAGGAGTGCTCCCACACTCAGATTTTCTAGGTAGTGTGATAACTTCTTACATCTGAGTTTCAGGCCCAGGAGGAAGATGCTGGATATGATAAAACTCCACATAGCCATTGATATCTGCCAAAATCATACTGATGGTGAATTGTAGCCTTATTTTCCCCAGAACGCAGACTCTTGGATTGGGTTGGATGGGACCTTAAAGGTCATCTAGCTCCAACCCCCTGTCATGGGTTAGGATGTCACCCACTAGACCAGGTTGCTCAAAGCCTCATCCAGAGTCGCCTTGAACATTTTCAGGGATGGGGCATCCACAGCTTCTCTGGGCAACCTTTTACAGTGTCTTACCACCCTCACAGGAAACTATTTCTTCCTAGTATCTAATCGAAACCTGTCTTCTTTCAGTTTAAAGCCATTCCCCCTTGTCCTGTCACTACATGCCCTTGTAAAAAAATTATGAATGATATTCTAACAAAAAGTCTTCCTTATGTCCAATCTAAACCCACCCTCTTTCAGTCTAAAACCACTAACCCTTGTCCTATCACAACAGCCCCTACTAAAATGTCTGACTCCATCCTTCCTATAAGTGCCCTTCTTATTTTTAAAGGTCAGTATAAGGTCTCCATGCACCTTTTCAGCTCTGACTATCCAGACATTCGTTTATTTTAAACACTGAGAAGTTAAAAATCATTTTACATTTGCTTTACTCTGATGTTGCTGCATTACTGCAGTGCCAGGCAGAGGAGAATCAAAACTTTGGCCTCAAACCTGAGTTTGAGGGGTCTATTCCCAAAGATATGCCCAGCCTACAGTCTTTCATGGCAGGCCATGAGTGAAAATCATGTCAGTGTTTCCAGTATTTGCAGACTCTGGCTCTGCTCCCCACACTGCAACATCCTGTTTTAGCAAGGCAGGTATTATTAAGTTGAAACTCCCCTTTGAATAGCAGGTTTGGAAGTTTGACTGGTGTCTCCTGACTGACGTGCGAGAGTGAAATCAATGCTTTAACTGTAATCTTCACCCAATCGCCCATATATCAAATTATTTTGGAATAACACTTGTGTGTTCAAAGAGCCTGGACTGTTTGTTACCGTTACTTTAGTCACGCTTCATCTTTGTGTCATTTAGCCAAATTGTTTTGGGTACAGAGGAAGAGATGTTCTGCTGGAGGAAGGAAACCACTGCTTTGGCCTCGGACAATACTTGTTTAAGCTAGGACAGGCTGGAGTAATTGAGCTGAGGTGGACAGGCAGCAGCCATGCCAACAATAATATTGTTTGCATTTTAAGCTATAGCATCTAATGGAATCAAGAACAGAACCAATTTATTTCGAAACTCATGTGAAGGTTTGCCAGAGGGGTGATTTACAGCTTCCTAGCAATAATGAACAGTTCAGCTGTCTTGACCACCATGTGGTCACGCATGTTACAAACTGACATAAATATTTCATAACATCTTGCTGCAGTTGCTGTCCCAGAGAAATTTGTCAGACAGCTCAAGGAATTGAAAGGGGTTTAATCTTCAAACTTCATCTCCGAGTAATTGTGCTTTCTCTTTCTTTACATTCTGAACTTGGATAACTTATTTCATACTGTCCTTGATTAAAAACAGTTGGAAGAGGAGGATGGGAGTTTTACTTTTGAACTTTCTTTTTAAAAAATCTCAGGAACTTTATTAGGTATTTGATTTATAGTTTACAGAGCAGTGTGTGCTTTTGAAACTTGACGTGGTTAAGCTCAGTCTTGAGAAAGTGATAAAAATTAAAGCACTTTTATGAAATTAGTGGTATTTTGTCACCTGGAATATTTGGACATAGTGTACTCACACCATATGGAAACAATAGAACTGAAATTTTGAGGAGTAAAGAAAGTGGATAATAAAAAGGACTGTATAATTGGAAGAATATTGAGAGGTCCTGAAGGGGAAGTTTGATAGAAAGGATGTATCATTTTGTATTGTGTTATTGTAGAAATTGCAGCCCAGATGCTTTGGTGTCAGGGCCAAGTGTGCCAAGTGCTGAGCATTCAACTGCGTAGGATTTAGCAACAGTTCAGATCAAGTTGTCAGTAAACAAAGATAGCAGGGAAAGTACTCACAAAGATAATGAGATCTGGAGACAGGGTCAGACTGCATGTATGTGAGCACTTCATGCATCTTCCTTTTTCCTCTGTGCATTAAAGGGAATAAAAATTTTGAAGTATTCAGACAAGGAGGACAAGGGGATGCGTCTGAGGGTAGTCATGATAGGCCAGCTACTTTCCTGGTAGTGCCAAAAGTAATTTGGACAGTTAGACGGCCCATATGTGCTTAGGAAAAACACATGCTTGGCAAAGCGACAGGCTCCTGGGGTCAGCATGGAGATCATTTTGGGACTGGCTGGAGGCTGGATTGGAAAAGGACATGCACTGGGGCTAAGTGTATATATGTATATACACACATATATTTATGTGTGTGCATATATACACCTTTGGCTACTTGTCAGTCTTAAAAGGGGGTTTGTAAAATGCAGCCGTAGAAATGCTGGAGTAAAGAGAGGAAAGCAACTTGCTTAATGCCTTGAGAGACAAAACCACTGGAGGGTTGAGTCTGCGGAAGGCTGTGAAGTGGGAAGAAAAATATCACCATGGCACAGAGCACAATTAAACTCTAATGTGAGCTGCCAAATGAGAACTGCACAAAGAACTCCAAAGGGAAGCTGGACACTCTTGATATTGCTGTATGCCTCTGGTGTGTTGCAGTGCCAATAGGCACTGCACTGGGGGACAGTTACTCTGTTGAGCCCCAGCATAAACTGCCTGGGTTGGAGTCCATCAGTGACCTTGCCATGCAGGACTGCAGAAGCAGCAAGGGAAAAACAAAAGTTGTACAAATTACTCAAATAGGAAATGGACACTCACACAGATTTCCTGTGGGGTGCTTTGTGGTTACCTGCATGTTTAGTTGCCTTCAAGTTGTATCATTAAGTGAGAGCTCAGGGTGTTTTTTCTAGTGTGTTTGTTTTACTAAGATGGCGAATTTCTTAGTTAGAGCTGTCTGTTTCTTGTGTTCCTAATTTTTAAAAGAAAACATTGCTTTTCTCTAGAATCCTCTATCTGAGAGGGTATCTGAATGTTTGTAAACATCTCAAATGTTCTGAAGCTGACATATGTTAGATCTCCTTGCAACAGCTATAAAAACTGTAGTTCAGGAGCCAAGCCTGATTCTCCTGGATTAGACAAGGATGTGCAAAGAACATCTGGTACTGTTCAAGAAGCTGCTGCTGTGGTTCCTTTCTACAGAGCTTTGGTAGAAGCAGCCTGTGAAGGAGGACAGTGACAAGGACATAGGAATGCTACAGTGGAGAAAACATCTCTGGTAAAGTCAGTAACAAAACTACTCTTGGTTTCATTCAGATTCAGCTTCCATCCAAACTATTTTCTTGTGGAACAGCTAACTGTATGGCTGAGTCTGTGCTTTTCAGTGGTGTTTAAACTAATACAGCATCAGCAATCATCCGTGAGCTGTAATCCAGCTCCAGCCTACATTTGGGGCAGCCCCATTTGCTGGGGTGGCAATAGCAAAAGAGATATAAATTGCAGAGAGGCTTCCACCTGCCAGACCTACAGCACGGTGCAGTTTGTGTGCAAGCAGTAAGTGCACAAGTCTCATTTTATGTGATTTACTCAAAAGGGACCTCAAAAATAAGTCAGTGCTCTCAGTAGCACCACACACAAATTGTATGCAATCACAATTCACATGATCAGCTGCATGTACAATGGGAGAATTTTCCAGACATTATAAAATTGGCTTTTAAAACCGTATTTTCTTAATGTTTTGGATCACATTTAAACCTTAGAATTGCCTTGATCTTTCTTCTCAGACATACTTGCTCTTTTAAATTGGTGGCGATGGCTGGTTCTCACAGGCTTAGGAATGCAAGCATTGTCATTTATGCTGAATTCTTCCTGTCTAGTGGCAACATTGTATTTGTGAGAAAAGTGTGTCTCCAACATCACAGTAACTGAACTATTTGGGTTAGTGCTTGGCAAACTGCCTGCAGAAATTGATTTTACCCTGCCCCCTTTCCTTGTGAGAATAAATAATAGCTTCCCCCTTAGCTGAGACATAGGCATGTGGACTATGTGCTTCCCATTTCTCTCCTGGACTAGCTCATTCCACTCATTAGTTGGCATGAAAAGCTGTGACAGTTGTAGGTGTAAAACTGATGTGGAATTATTTAGGGAGACTGGGAATAAAGTGGGGGAGATACCAGGGAGTCTTCATTTACTTTGGAGTTAGGAGGGGCAATCCACCAGAATCTATGTGCCAGGATTACATGGGATACTTTTGATAAGGGACTGAGAATTTGGGGTTTGTCTCAGGGTTCTGCCCAACAGCTTGGCACTAGCCCAAAACCTGATGTCTTCATTATTGCTTACTCCATCAGGCCACCATTTTCTACAATATTTTGCTGCACGTGAGGAGGAAACCAGTAAGTGCTTCATGATTTAGGCTGATGCAGGCAGGAATAGTCATCTACTCTGTTGTTTGCGTGTACCATGTTTCCGCCACCATTTGGGATTCTGCACTGCTCTAATGCTCCTGATAATTTCTCAGGGTTTCTCTGGGGTTTTTCTTACCCATGCCACCTAATTTTTCTGTATATGGCAGTCTTGTTCTCCCTGGAGTGATTTTACTCTTCTCCTTTACCAAAAGACACTGAAGCTTGTATGTGGACTCATCATGCATGTAAACACATCTCTGAATCTAGTCAAAATCAAAAGAAAAATCAGGCTTATCTATCCCTCCACAGACCCAAAGAAATATTCCCATTGGCTTGGCTAGAACTTTGTGAGGATCTTAACATGCTTTTGAGGGAAGAAGCAAGTGTGCCAAACAAGCTGTTCTTTGAGGAATTTTGTCTCATTCCTATTTTAAAAATCTGTTTTTCTCAATGCAACAGAAACTTATGTGCAGACAAAACACATAAAGTCTCTAGCATCTTGATTTTGGTTTTTTTGGTTTTTTTTTTTTAATATGGAGGACAAATTGCTGCCCTGGAGGCTGAGAAACTGCAGGAAATCCTAATGAGTTTTCTACTAACTTTGGTGTAGAGCTGTACTGCTGCAGTCTGAAATCACAGTGCAGGTCTTGAGGAGTTTAGCACTACAGTTTTTTCTATGGATTAATGAATAAATCCCTGAAGACATTTGGAGTTCATGAGTTTTGGGTCCTACGGGTTTTATTCGTTGAAGAAAACCTCCTGCAACATGTGGGAACAGCACAGCTTTGCTGCTTTTTGCCTGGGACCCTGTCACATCTTGCACTAGGAATGTCCTCACCAGGATAGCATTTACTTCTGTGAGATTAAACTGTGCAGGATCAGGTCCCTCTGGCACGGGGGCTTTTTCCAGTTCTGCTCAGTCTTACGTTGCTGTAAATCAAAAGTCACTAAGAAGAATAATAGAAGTGTAATCCAGTGAAAAGAAGTTACTTGCACAAAACAAAAAGTTCCTGGTAAAACTTCATTAATAGTAGGGACAACTTACGTTGTAATTGAATTAGAGAACCTCATTAAAGATGGTTCTCCCAGGAACTAAAACAAACACAAAGTTGAGTTGCCTAATTATCTCTGTGTTGGTGTTTTTAATAGTGTTCCCAGGCTCTGTGGGAGAGGAAGGAAGAACAATATGTAATGATTAGAAATCCACTATTATATCATTTTATAACAAAGGGGATGGCTAAGAGGGAGGTATTTTTCAAGTAGTGACTGTGAATTCAGAAAGAGGAATAGACACGGTGAGAAGAGTTTGTAAATCACAGTCCACAAAAGGTTTGCCCAACAATAACTGCTGAGAAGACACAGAGGGGATTCTTCTTTCCAGATTTCAGAGATATCTTCCCCATACCCGAAAGCATCACAGGCTTGGGTTTTTCCTAAGCTTAAAAGCACAAACACATCCAAATTAAAGGTAATATGAAACTACAAGACTTTTAAAAGGATAAAATAAAGAATTGCCCCTCTAATGTCCCTCCTTTGCTCTTTTTTTGCAAATAGTATTTTCAACACAGCTTTTCCAGGGTGGCATGCAGGGCCTGTCAGTCCATCCATGCTAGGAAGAGAAGCTTTAGTAGCTGAGAAGGAGCACTCTGAAGAAGCTTATCAAGTCACTTGGAGTCAAGGAGGTCACGTAGGATCTGATCTCTGTAGAAGCATCTTTGTGTAGAAAATGGATCTTTTCTGTTGTTGCTCTCTGCTCCCCAGCCCATGTGCAGTCTCAGTGGGGATTAGTTTAGCTTCTGGTGCTGACCCCTTATGGGAGGAACTTTTGCTTGCAGATAGTCAAAGTACATCCCTACCATAAAACTGGACATGTGCAAATATCTATGGAAAACACAGTACAGGAAAAATCTGTATAGAATGAGCTTGTTAAGTTCCCTAACTGTTAGGTCTTCCCTAGACTGGCTGTTTACACACTAACTGTAAAGGAGAAGTAGATTAACTGCACCTGCTCTTGCAGCCTGCAGTGGTGATCCCTCTGTGTCTCTATTTCCCCCGTGTTCTTCCAGCACTCTGCTCTAGTCAGGCGAGGAAGTTTCCAGTTCCAGGGACTGTTGCCAAAGGGTTGGAGATGTTCACTTGTTTTCTCAGCTCGGAGACTGCCAAACCAGCTTCCACTTGCATGGATGAAGGATGTGGTCCCAGAAGTTTCCTGAGAACTGCAGCTGAAGTCCCAGCATCACAGAGGGCAGTGGCCTGGGACTGCATAAACTGCATGAAGCCCTTAGTCTGGCCATCCAGTAAGTCCCACAGCGTCCCCTCTGCTGTGGCTGCTTATTGCTCTCTAGAGCACAGGGATATACATTGATGCAGTAAGCCAAGGCTTTGCTCCAAAAAGATGCTCAGGAGCTGGAGATCATCTGAGTTACACCAGACTCTGAATGTTCTACACTAGGTAAAGAATAATTCAGCCCTTGATGAGGCACCCATTACATTAAAAACAGTTTTCTGATACCATAGGAACTATCATTTGTGTCTTTATTCCCACCTACAGACGGCTGATCTATAACAAGTAAATTATAAACACAAGCCTTGCCAGCATCCTCCCTGCTTGTATCCAGCCCTGAGTGAAACACCCCCTTCTCACTGCCAGAAAATGCAGGCAGTGATAAAATTAATCATTGTCTGTGAATTGGCTTCACCCTTCAGTTTCCAAAATAAATGGCTTTTATGGGATTGAACTGCAAACTGAAAGGCAAAAAAGTCTGCCACATAACAGACTTGGTGCTGTCAGCAATAAGAAATAAGAAAACAGAAGCATTTGAGGTTTTTTGCAGTAAGCTTTTTTCAGAACAAAACCCCTCACTTAGCCTCTATGTAGAGTGAAGCCTTGTGGGCAGCTGATATTTTTGCCTTTGTTCTTGGTTAGTGACATAGCATCTGCCCTCTCCATGCCAACTCATTTTCAATACGGTTAAAATTGAACTGGGGCACCTGGCTTTAGCTCTGCAAGGTTGTGGCTCATCATCTAATCATTAGACCTTTCAAGACCAGAAAAAGAGAGGTACAATGTGGCTTTCAGGCAGTCTTAAAAAAATCCAAGTCTAAAAGCTTTTATCTTAAACATAGCAATACCTCAGTGAATTTGAGCTTTTGATCTGGAGCAGGATGTGTTTCCAGGTTCATTTCACGCTGTGCTGTTGCAGTGAATATAACCACCTCACCATGGGATCCTACTCCTAGGCCTTCACAGAAACTTCAGAAAACAGCCTTAATGTTAGAGCTGGCAATTTCTGTTCTGTTCCCAGCCCTGCCACAGAGGCACCGGATGATGGACGAGCTCTGTACTGAAAAGTGTTGTGGAAGTTTAACCGGTTGTGAAAGCAGAAAGTTCCTCATCACACATGTTTGAGATTGCTCCAGTTATGAAGGCGCTTATGCTGATATAGCTCATTCAGATAAATGTAGAACTGCAGTTAATGCAGAACTGCAGTGAGTTAGAGATGTTGTGTGTCTCTATTGCCATGCTTAGCCTTGGACTATTAACAGCACAACTATGGTTGTGTTTAAACAGTTTAAGGTGTTGGAGCAGTTTGAGCTGCTCCTGGTCTTGTGGGATGGTTGGAGATGTCATTCAGGCAGAGCCCAACCCGGAAAACAAGAACGGGTTACTATAGTGGCCATCGAGGCTCTCATTTCTGTAAGGCGTCATGGTATTATTTTGAATTGAAATGAGCTGAAATACAGAAAGTTTTTCTTGTATTGCATGTGTGATCATTTGATGAAATATTAAAACTACTCACTGTTTTATTGTGTGGAAAATCACTGAAAGGACTTTATTTCCTATTGAAAAATTACCACAAGAATATTTTCAGTGGTTGGATGCAGAAATGCCTAGGATGCTGTGTTTCTGCCTTTTCTACCTACCAGAAGAGGTTCATTGCTGGTTTACTGTGTTTGCTAGCTTCATTTCTGTTCTAGGGTCTGAGCAGGGGTCAGGTCTGACACCTGACTGGCCACTCTTGGATATGACTTTCTCTAGACAAGCAAGTAGAGTATTTACTGACAAATATTTCCATCTCCAATTATCTGTCTTCCATGTGCAAAGGTCACAGGAAGTAAATGGTTTGAAATTGTATTCTTTTTTACCCATTCATTGTAGATAAACTTTGACATTCACAGTAGCTGTATTTTCCCTGCTGTGATATAATATTGGCAATGTAAAGCCGAATACTGACACAGAGCTGATGTCTAGTGTTGATCTTAGTCTAGTACTTCAGAAGTCTCCAGCCTGGAGAATGCAGATGATTACAAATTTTCTGATAAGAACTTGTCGCCTCTTTTTTAATTCAGAAATTATGACTTACAGAAACTCAAACTTTATTTTGTGGGAATGTACCAGTTCTGCCATGAAACTCATTTGGGGGAAAGTTTCTCTTGTCCAGGAAGGAAATTTGGGTCAGATATGTCAGGCATTTCGGCAGAAACAGGCATGTCCTGGGTACAACATTCAACAATGACCATGGAGACCTCAATGCTGTTTCTGGGCTTGGCAGCAAAATCCTGGCCTCCTGCCTCCCAGGCAACTGCTGACTCCTCATCTGCTGGCTGGAAGAGGAACAGTTTCTCTCTGCAATGCTCTTACAGCTAAGATTTTTGAAAATACTTGACTCTATTCTGATTCAGAGCAGAAAAATATCCTGTGAAAATGCTTTGGGATAAATACTGTTTTCAGCTGTCCTGGAGGTTGAATAACTTTTCTAAAATATATAAGAGGTTTTGGGGTTTTTTTTCTTTTAATTTGCACCTGTGCACCTTTTACTAATGAAAGGAGTGTCACAGTATGTATGTACAAAGCATGGATCTGGCAGGCAGGAAAATTAGTTTCAGTCCTTCCCTCTGTCCTGGCACAGGTTCCTTGGCATCGCTGATAGTTTGACAAACATTTTTGCCTGCATCTGCACTACTTACAAGTGAATGGCTCTTCCAGCAGTTCATTCCCACAGCCATATGTCCCCAGTGGCTGTGCCCAGATTTGCCAGTGTCTGTAGAGCCATCTGTGGTATCATCAGCCAGGGGAGCTGCTCTGAGATCGAGTCACGCAGTTATTTTTAGGCCCGGTACTTCCTCTTGCTGATTAACCATGTGACTGCACACATGCTGGTACTGACACAACCACTGGAATGGCACGGGGATGGGAGCAAGCAACAGGAGTGGGGAGAAGGTTGCCAAAACCAAGTTCATCAAGATATGTCCTCAGTTTTTCTCTGGCAGTGGTAACAGTTATTTGTCACAGAGAAATATTAAATCCATGGTAGAAAACAGCAGTTTAACAGCTGTGCAACCATAAAGCTGCTCATTAATATTTTGTCAAGCATGTGTCTGTGTTCTTGAGTAGACGTAGTTCAATAATTAAAGATTTTGAATATCTCACTGGCAGCTGTTCATCAAGATATGAACCCATTTGTTAGTTATGGGTGAAGTTTTCATTAGGATTTAAGCTCCTCAGACACTGCTGAAACTGTTTTCTGCCATCCTGCTGTCTAATCTGCTATCAGCATAGCAGAAATACCCTTAATCTAAGACTGTTATAATCTCCTTCACAGACTGCAGAATGCATTTACCATTGCTGTCCATCAGGCTGAGTCCAGCACAGGGCAGTGCTGGTGGTCTGGAGCATCAGGGCCTGCATGCATGGGAGCAGGACATGCTCAAGCTTCTGCCTAGGAAGTGTGACCTTCTCCTCTAAGAGCAGGGTCATCCTACAAAGTCTAGCAGTTGAGCTCCAGCTGTGGGACAGTGTCAATTACTAACTGTGTGCTACTTGTATTTAAAACAAAAGGTTAGCACTGAGAAAGCATCCTTCATGGCCTGTCTTTTGCACCACTAATATGCCATTAATAAACTGCATCTGGGGGAAAACTAGAGGGTAACTGAAGTGGATGAGTTGGCTATATTATGCAGTACTCAAATATGAATCTTTGTTAGCAAATGTGAAGCCCATCTACAAGAAGGGCTGTGAGGATGAGTCAGAGAACTACAGACCTGTCAGCGTGACCTTGGTGCTGGGGAAGGACATGGACTAGGTTGTCTTGTCATCATGTGACGTGCAGGACAACCAGGGGATCAGGTCCAGGCAGCATGTGTTTGTGAAAAGCAGGCCCTGCTTGAGCAAGCTGATCTCCTTCTATGACAGTGATCTGGTTAGTGGATGAACAAAAAGCTGTGGATGTTGTCTACCCAGACTTTAGTAACGCCTTTGACACATTCTCCTGTAGAAACTGGCTGCTCATGGTTTGGACAGGTGCACTGCTTGCTGGATAAAAAACCGGCTGGATGGCTGAGCCCAGAGTGGTGGTGGATGGAGTTAAGTCCAGCTGCTGACTGGTCTCCAGTGGTGTTTCCCAGGTCTCAGCTGTGGGGCCAGTCCTGTTTAACATCTTTATCATCTAGATAAGGGAGTAAAGGGTACTTTCATTAGGTTTGCAGGTGACACCAAGTTGGGTGAAAGTGCTGATCTGATGGAGGCTCTGCAGAGGGATCTGCACTGGCTGGATTGATGGGTCAAGGCAAATGGTATGAGGTTCAACAAAGTGAATTGCTGGGTCCTGTCACAGTAGGACACAAAACAGATTGACTCCATATAGTTGTTAGAAAAGAAAGAAGGCTTTATTTACAATTCCAACAGTTTCTTTTATAACATGCTGTGCTAAAAAGGTCTATTATTGATCCATCAGACTGACACTTCTCTTCATTGGTTAAGTAATAGGAAACAACACCTGAGGACAGTTGTTATGGGAAAGGGAACACTGTTTACTTAACCTGTTTTGAGAAACGGAGAGAGATGTTTTGAAAAGAGAAACTGTTGACAGCTTTTCCTTGGGGAAAGGAGCTAGCAATAGTTAGCAAGCTAAAATTCAGACTCAGAAATATCGAGCCCACAGGGTCCTGCAAGGCCAGTGACATCCTGGCCTGGATCAGCACTGGTGTGGCCAGCAGGAGCAGGGCAGTGCAATCACTGCACTGTGATCACTGTGCTCAGCACTGGTGAGGTACACCTTGNTGTTGTCTACCCAGACTTTAGTAACGCCTTTGACACATTCTCCTGTAGAAACTGGCTGCTCATGGTTTGGACAGGTGCACTGCTTGCTGGATAAAAAACCGGCTGGATGGCTGAGCCCAGAGTGGTGGTGGATGGAGTTAAGTCCAGCTGCTGACTGGTCTCCAGTGGTGTTTCCCAGGTCTCAGCTGTGGGGCCAGTCCTGTTTAACATCTTTATCATCTAGATAAGGGAGTAAAGGGTACTTTCATTAGTTTGCAGGTGACACCAAGTTGGGTGAAAGTGCTGATCTGATGGAGGCTCTGCAGAGGGATCTGCACTGGCTGGATTGATGGGTCAAGGCAAATGGTATGAGGTTCAACAAAGTGAATTGCTGGGTCCTGTCACAGTAGGACACAAAACAGATTGACTCCATATAGTTGTTAGAAAAGAAAGAAGGCTTTATTTACAATTCCAACAGTTTCTTTTATAACATGCTGTGCTAAAAAGGTCTATTATTGATCCATCAGACTGACACTTCTCTTCATTGGTTAAGTAATAGGAAACAACACCTGAGGACAGTTGTTATGGGAAAGGGAACACTGTTTACTTAACCTGTTTTGAGAAACGGAGAGAGATGTTTTGAAAAGAGAAACTGTTGACAGCTTTTCCTTGGGAAA
>WBMY01005592.1:690114-753965 GCA_013397315.1 Donacobius atricapilla | reverse complement strand
TCAGTTCTGGGCCCCTCACTGCAAGAAAGACATTGAGGGGCTGGAGCACGTCCAGAGAAGGGCAACGGAGCTGGGGAAGGGTCCGGACCACAAAGCTGATGAGGAACTGCTGAGGAAGCTGGGGGTGTTTAGGATAAAGAAAAGGAGGCTCAGGAGCCTTGTTGCTCTCTACAACCACCTTCAGATGGAGGTCAGTCTGCTCTCCCAGGTAACAAGTGATAGATAGGATGAGAGGGGACGGTCTCAGATTGCACCGAGAAGGGTTTGTNCTCTGCAGAGGGATCTGCACTGGCTGGATTGATGGGTCAAGGCAAATGGTATGAGGTTCAACAAAGTGAATTGCTGGGTCCTGTCACAGTAGGACACAAAACAGATTGACTCCATATAGTTGTTAGAAAAGAAAGAAGGCTTTATTTACAATTCCAACAGTTTCTTTTATAACATGCTGTGCTAAAAAGGTCTATTATTGATCCATCAGACTGACACTTCTCTTCATTGGTTAAGTAATAGGAAACAACACCTGAGGACAGTTGTTATGGGAAAGGGAACACTGTTTACTTAACCTGTTTTGAGAAACGGAGAGAGATGTTTTGAAAAGAGAAACTGTTGACAGCTTTTCCTTGGGGAAAGGAGCTAGCAATAGTTAGCAAGCTAAAATTCAGACTCAGAAATATCGAGCCCACAGGGTCCTGCAAGGCCAGTGACATCCTGGCCTGGATCAGCACTGGTGTGGCCAGCAGGAGCAGGGCAGTGCAATCACTGCACTGTGATCACTGTGCTCAGCACTGGTGAGGTACACCTTGACTCCTGTGTTCAGTTCTGGGCCCCTCACTGCAAGAAAGACATTGAGGGGCTGGAGCACGTCCAGAGAAGGGCAACGGAGCTGGGGAAGGGTCTGGACCACAAAGCTGATGAGGAACTGCTGAGGAAGCTGGGGGTGTTTAGGATAAAGAAAAGGAGGCTCAGGAGCCTTGTTGCTCTCTACAACCACCTTCAGATGGAGGTCAGTCTGCCCTCCCAGGTAACAAGTGATAGATAGGATGAGAGGGGACGGTCTCAGATTGCACCGAGAAGGGTTTGTACTGGATATTAGGAAAGATTTCTTAATGTGAAGTGTCATCAAGCATTGGAACGGGCTTCCCAGGGAAGTGGTGGAGTCATCATACCTGAAAGTATTTAAATGCCATGTAGATGTCATGCTTATGGACATAATTTAGTGGTGGACTTGGCAGTGCTGGGTTAATGGTTGGACTTGATGATCTTTGAAGTCTTTTCCAACCTAAATGATTCTATGATTATACACATCTTATGTGATTTGTAAAGGATTATGATTGCTGTGCTTCCAGGAAGGCCATGGAAACTAGTAGGCATGAGCTAATGAAGTAATATAAAAAGAGTATGAGGTGAAAGAAACTCGAAGAATATGTACACTATGAAGTCAAAAACACTACAGAAATAAACCAAATTCAGATGGCAAAAGAGTGTGAGTCATTAAAGCACTACTGGTGTTGGACAGCTAATCCAGAAGCTGCAAGTCTGGGTGGTCTGGACCCCACACTCCCTGCAGGGCAGGACGGCTTCCAGGGCCTCAGGGGCTGTATGGTGTTGCTTGCTTTCTTCTTGGATATCCTAGCTGGTAGTGCATATTATGCCATTTGAATGAGCCTTCCTTTTTTCTTCCCAGGGAATGGCTTTTACACTTCAAGAAAGGCTACAGCTGGGAATTCATGGCCTCATTCCTCCTTGCTTCCTGAGCCAAGACGTTCAAGTCCTTCGTGTGATGAAAAACTTTGAAAAGCAATCTAACGATCTAGACAAGTACGTCAAAACCAACTTATTTCCTCTCCCTTCCCCCTTTACTTTTCAGTTCTTTAAAGCCTCAAGGAAAAATAGTGGAATCTGCTTCAATGTACACATTTCCCTCTGAGTCACTTTTTTGCAGCTGTCCATACTCTCCAGCAGCAGAATGATAAAGTAGTTCAGATTTAAAGAGACCTTAAAGATCATCTACTTCCAAACCCCTGTCATGGACAGGGACACCTTGCACTTTACCACACTGCTCAAAGCCCCAGTCAATCTGGTCTTGAGCACTTCCAGGGCTGGGACATCCAATGCTTCTCTGGGCTTGTGCCAGTGCCTCATCACGCTCACACACAAAAATTTCTTTCTAATATCTAATCTAAACCTACCCTCTTTCAGTTTGTAGCCATTCCCTCTTGTCTGCCAATACATGCCCTTGTAAAAAGTCCTTCTCCAGCTTTTATTTAGGCCCTGTTTAGGTACTGGAAGTTGCTAGATGTCCCCAGCACCTTCCCTTCTCCAAGCTGAACAACACCAGCTCTCTCAGCCTGTCTTCATAGGAGAGGTGATCCAGCCCTCTGATCATCTTCATGACCCTCCTCTGGACCTGCTCCAACAGGTCCACCGATGTTACTTTTTTCTACCACTACATTGCTGGGGAGTTCTGGTACAGTTTGGGTAGAAGAAAAATGCGGAGCACTGAAAGTAGAGTGAACACATGTAGTTCATGTACCTATCTGTATGCTCCCCAATACATTCACTAAAACACTGTATGGAAGAACAGAAAAAAACTGTCAGAATGTAGGAAAAAATAAAAAGAAAACAGAAGCAATATTATATTGGCTAATCTTTCTGAGTTTTCATCGCATCCAGTATTGTTCATCAGGGTTACTGATGGAGAATGCTGTTTGATTCCTGCTGTGATGGACAGTAGGGTTTGCATCTCCATTTCTATCAGCTGCCGTTGATCTGAGGACTGAGGCAGCAGGACTCTTACCCTGTAGACGAATTGCATTGGCTTTTCTGTGTCACAAATATCTATGCTGATCTTGAAAATTATATACTGATAGCTGTGCATGATGCCTTTTGATGCAAATTTCAAAATTCTGAGGTTGTGCATGGGTGTGACGTCCAGCCCTACTGAGTCTTTGTGAGCTGTCGCTGAGGATGGTGGAGCTGGCCAGGCCCTCTGGGAAATTTTGCTCCAAGTACCTGCTCATGATGTAGCACAGAGGAGTGTCAGGGCTTGGGAGAGCTTAGTGCATACTGAGTGAGCCATGACAGCTTTTTGTGAAACTGTGAACTACCATAAACACTGATATATAACTGGTTTTTATTTCTTTAAAGGTATATTATTCTTATGACATTGCAAGACAGGAATGAGAAGCTTTTTTACCGAGTGCTGACCTCTGATATCGAGAAATTCATGCCCATAGTTTACACCCCAACAGTTGGCCTGGCTTGTCAGCAATATGGTTTGGCTTTCAGGAGACCACGGTGAGTGAAGAGACTGTGTTTGCATTTTTTTTAATTTCATATGAATGTTTCTTTTGTATTGACACCATCTTTATGTGGGTGGCCTGAAACATCTAAAACTCAATCCCTCATCAAAAAGTGAACCAGCAAGCAGCTTCATGTGTGTACATTTGATGATGAGTTGGGGAGTCGAGAATAGCTCGGACTTCTTCCTATAAACAGTGAACAGAGTGGTTTTGTTCTCAAACAGTGCTGTACAGTCCCCAAACAGCTTGCTGAACTTAGGGCTGCACGCCTCCCCATCTGCTGTCTCAGGAGCACTGAGTGCCCTCTGCGATGCTGTTTGAGTAATTGTTGGGTTTTGATACATTGTGCTGATTTTGAACTTTTGTATGCACTTCCACAAACTACTGCACTAGAATCATCTTCATAGATGATGCTCTGCACCAGTGCGTCCCTCTCTGCTCAGAACAGTCACTGTATAAATTCATGCAACATTAAACACTCTGTACCATGTTGGAAGACCCCGTTCTGCATAATTCTTTTTAATGATTAATGCTTAGATAAATCCCTTGTTATCTTTCTGAAGTACATTTTAACCTAGCCTGAAAATTCAATGGTACGGTTCCGTTTTCTTTGCAGGCTTTTAATTTTTTTTTGTCCTTGAAATGTACCAGTAGACAGATGAACACTTAAACTTTTGCTATAGAAATTTGCAGAGTAAAGGAATGGAATAATACCATTTTCAAAGCATTTCACAAGCATGAGGTTTGACTGCAGTTTCAGCTGAGAGCAGTGCTACAGATGGGGCAACTGAGGCAAGTTCTATTGAGTCTAGGTCACAGGGAGCTCCTGAGGCACACCTCAAAGACTTAAGGGCTGTGTAGACAAAATAATTAATGACATTTTATGTATAACATTATCTTGGCAAATGTGCTTGCTTCCTGCTTGTCATGAAAATTCCTGATAAAGCCAGCATATTCCTTCACATGAGCTGCTCATCAGGATTCCTTTTTGGCTTCTATCTGTGCCAGGCAATTGTGTTCTGTGCCCTGATATGCAACTTGTGGATCTGCTGGGCTGTGGTGAAGTCATTCATCTATCCAAGCATTGATCTTATCCCCTCCTCCTCCTCAGTGTGAGGAAACCAGAGAAGGATCTGCTCTTTGTATAGGAGAAGGACTCTAACTCCTTCTGGGCATGAATAAAAGGTAGCAGAGCTAAGAGAGCCCAGATTGTGTCTCCAGGTGATAAGCTGTGAGCACTGTCAGGCAGAGAACAGCACACTGCTGGTTCTCAGCTAATCAATATTAATACAGCAACTGCTGATTCTCAGGTAATCAATATTCATGCAGCAATTCCTGCTATACACCCACTGTGTCTTTGCCTCCCAGCTGCCTTTACCTTGCAGTAAGTTAAAACAATATTTGGGAGCTTTGCTTCTTTTATTTTCCATCCATTGTTATCTTCAGGAAAGCAGGGATACTCACATACTGAGCTCTTTCTGCTCAGTTGTTTCTGTTGGAGAATTCCCCTTCCCGTAACTCATGTCTTTCTCATGTTTTAAATCCACATTATTTTACCAATGTGATAGGAATGTCTGTTCTCACAGTCCGGCAGTTCTGCTGCTAAATTTGGGCTGGGTCTTTTCTGGATTCCAGCCCATGGCTTCTTCAGGAAAGAGCAAATGACCGTGTCCTTGGTACATTGGATTTCCTGTGGTGGGGAGTTTGTTTCCCTGAAGTTACAGAATGAATTTCAGCCTAGGTTTAGATTTGGTTGTAATCAAGGTTGTTCTGGCAGAAGAACATTTTTATGAAAAGAAAAGAGCTGTTGTATCCTGTCAAGTGATGAGACTAAAATGGGAAGTGTATATATGTGCTATTTTTTTCAGTCTGACTCTTACTGCCTTGGAATATATATTTTCTGTCCTGGAGCATATTATGTACATTAGGAGTTGGCCTGCAAGACACATAGCGTAAGGTAGGATGCCAATACTTCTATTAAAATCTCCATTTTAAAACTCCGCATTGTGCTCCAATATAGATGGATGTGCCCATATAGCACAGCTTATTGTGCAGTTTGTCTGTAGCCACAGCAGCAGCAACCTTTGGACACAATTAGCTTCTTCCCCATGCTAGGATCTTTCTCAGCCCCACTAGTGCTTGGCTTTATACTTGAAGGTTGAGCCTGGAAGGATTACAGTGCATGTAACTTGCTTACAAAGCAGCTCTTGTATATCAGCATCTAATAACAGTCCCAAGATGTCCAGCAGGACTTCTCTCAGAATCATTTATCAGAGCACATTTATCTATGTTTACATGGCTGCAGGTTTTATTTGTCAGATACTGTTGTTGTAATTGCTGGACTCAATGCCTGTTTTCCCTTTCCTAGTCTTTATATACAAACCCTTAAAGGGTAAATCTCTCTAACCTACACTTTTATGGGGCCAGTGGACAGAGTTCACCTTCCAGGTCAGGGCTCCAGCATACTCCCTGCTAGCAGATTTATCTGCTCCAAATGGAATAAGACACCTGGTGTTCTTTTCTTTCAAAAAGCTATCCAGCCAGAAGTCTAAATGAACAGGCTTTCTATATTTAACAGTAGAAAAGAGCTACTAGGAGCAAAAACACTTACAAGCATTCAACTCTTCTCATGCTTATCTATGATGCCCACAGTTTCGCCACTTCCGGTGAGCCAGGCATAGCTGCTGATGCCCCAGCAGGTTCTCTGCCTTCCCCAAACTCCTACTGCCTTTCTCTTTACTAGTTGCTTTAAATTCTTCAGGCATGATACTTTTTTTTTTCCATTGATCTCAGACTTCTTCCTATGTGATTAAGCCTCAGGGGTTTAGAATGACTGAAATAGAGGCGGAACCAAAAATTTAAAAAAATTACATCCAGCTGCTGTTGTCTAAGAGCTATGAAGTTTTTGCTGGAAGGTGTCTATGTTGAATACATATTTCCTATCTTGTTTTCCAACCAGATCCCTGGTGCTTTAACAATATTTGTTTATTTAAGCCATGTAATAAGCATTACAACCTTCAGGCTAAATTATAGTTTCATTTTATATTCTGATTTTTTGAAATAAGAAACATAAATTATTATGTAATTTTTAAGTACAGGTTAAAGTACTAAGCAATAGTACCTCTTTTGCAGTAATGATTAAGAACCCTGTCAAAAATCTCTCTTTAGTGATCAAACGTGTTAAATAAGCACAAAAGAAGAGTAACATGTCCAAAGAGAAGTCTTCTTAAGCACAGGTCCTGTCTGCAGCTGTGGCTAGTAACAGGAGGAGTACAGGACTAGGATAGGCAAACATGCTCACTTCCTGGGGACTTCTCAGGTTATACTCCTCATTTTGTGTCTTGTGGCTGCAGTTTTGTTATGAAAATCCATTGCTCTCTTTCACCCACAAGTTTTGTAATGGTGGTGAGGGGACCCAGATGTGTGCACATTGTCAAGGCCAAAGGATGTAACTGAAAAGAGAGTTCCAAGGTGACAAGACTTGTTACGTCTAAAGAATATATCTGTTGCGGTGTATGATGATCAAGGGTGATCCAGACATAAGGGAGATTTCTTGCACGGTTGTACAGCTTCAAATCCTATGTCTGCACACGTGCAGCTTTGCACTCCATATCCTACAATCCATCCCTGGCTTCCCTTTACTCTTCCCTCCCTGTGCCTCCACAGATGTCTGTGCTGCTGTGTAATGATGGTTCAAGGATAAATCTGTGACATCCAAGTCCTTTTTTTGGGGCAGGCCAGTTCACTGCCACCTGGACAGGAGCTGCGCTGACATGCTGAAGCAGAAGCAAGCTGCTCAAGACATGAGGAGGGCAGGTTTGTTTATGTTCAGCAATAACAAAACTGGCTTCAAGCAAAGGACAGGCTGTCCCAGGTTCTAAGGAATATGAGCCTTGGAAGTGTTCACTTTTCAAAGCCCAGGAACCCCTTGTCCTCATCAGAAGTTTGGTAGAAGGAGAGAATGGAATGGACCAGAGCAGGGCTTGCAACTTTGAGACACTAAATGAAGGAAGGAAGGAAGGAGGAATCTTGGTTCTTTGAGCCCATTAACAGACAGTCACCATTTCCTTAGGAAATGCTTCCACCACCCCTATAAGTTTTCAGACTGTAGTTGAGAGTCCCTTTTGATTTAGAGTAAGGATACAAAGCCTCTACAAAAAAAAGTGCATAGTAGTATTTTGATTTTTTTTCCTTTTTGGCTCTTTTTTTTGATGTAAAATGCACTTAATGAGTACCGTGGGAGTCCTTATGGAGCACAGGACTGAACATGTACAATGCTATTTAAAAGGTATGTTTTAAGCCTGAGGATCTCTTTTAATTGTGACAATATCTTTGAAAGGGACTATGCTTCTTCATAAAAGGAAAACTTGGGGCATGGAATTAGGGTTTTATTTCTTCTGTGATGGTGAGGGATAATTTATTACAGTGGCATAAGACCACAGTCTCTCAAAAAATGGTTAGTTCATAAACATAGTGGTATTTGAAAGTATAAAGTTGTCTTTTGAGCTGCTCCTCAAAAGCTTTTGGCATCCCCTGAGAGTAGGACTGGAAAAGGTGGTTGTATTGCCATTGGAGAAAGGTTAAGGGGACAGAAAACACTTGCCTAAGTTGACTTTTCTTTTCCTACAAATGTAAATATCCTTGAAAACTGATTGCAGAACAATGCAAAACATGTTGGGATTAAGCTGAACCTGGAGAACGCTAACAGGATGCAGATGGTGTGAAAATTAAGTCTGACAGAATAATGGTCTGTGTCTCTGATGAAAAATGAGTAAATGAAATGTCAGTCAATCTACAGAATTGTCTTGTCAGCAGGTCTGGCTCTGATGAGTGACTTTTTTTTGTGGTATTGTGCTGTCTGAGGAGCAGGAGGGAAAGTTACCTGCCATTTCTGGACACTTTAAGACCAAATCAAATAGAATTAGAACAAAAGTATAAATCCCATAGACTTGTCCCTAACCACAGAATTGTCTCCATTCCCTCTTCTATAAAACACTGGAGACCAGAAGTGAGTGGGAAGACTGGGATTTGGATTATTGTTCTGAAAGTTTGTTTTTAAATGCCTTTAGACAATCTCTATTTCTTGTAAAAGCCCCAGTCATAACTTCTGTTGGCACCAGCCTGGTTCAGCCTTCTTCCAGAGGCGGCTGAAGTCAGTGCCTGTGAAGAGGAATGTGTTTAACAGTGTGTTTAGGTAACAATGCCACAGCCACCCAAAGACTGGTCTTGTAACTGCCTGAAGAGAAGGGAATGTCTGTGGAAAGCCTCATAGAGACCATGTGTAGTCGCAAAGCCCGGAAGAGGCTGTCAGGACACACAGGTGGGAGACAGTTGTTGGTATGGGACAAGATTATTGAATGAGGGGGTGAAGACCATGGTTGGAATAGATGAGGAGAAAGTAATTCATGCAGAGGGAGCCCAAGGCTGCTGAAAATGGCTCAGCCTGTTTGGAACTTCTGAGAGCTGGCAAAGTAATTCAAAGGTTCCCACTGCTCGCTCTCACCCCACTTTGTTCAGGCAGGTCTTTTCAGCGTGCTGCACCCCTATCCTTGTCCCTTCTCTGTTTCCAATTCACTGAAGAGTTTTTCAAAATGTGGGGACAGGCACAGATTGGTTTGTGGTCATACAAAGAGAAGAGCAGCTATATTGGTCCTGATCTGATGTTCCATGCAGACTGGGGAATGGGATGGACACTGTTGGCTTTATGAGGCTGTGACACAGTTTCTACATTGCAATGAGTGAAAAAGGGAGTGAAAAAGGACTTAGCTCCATGTTTTCATTAGAAAAATAGTCAGTGCTTCTTGTTCCATGTCTCCAGTCTTCTCTCTCTCTCTCTCTTTTCCTCACATTTCCTAAGAAAAATGTGTATGCACTGGCTCTAACAACCATGAGGAACTTCTATGGGCATGAGGTAAAATGTCAGGCCCACAGAAGTTAGCAGCAAATCTCATGTTAATTTATGAAGGTCAGGCTTTCCGCTACTGTCAGAGGTGATTTAGATTTAAGTCTGTTGGAATTCCTGGATTTACCAGGAGAAGCTCGAAGGAAGAGGTGGAGTTGTCCAAAAGAAAGAGGTTGACCTGGTGAAGGAAATACAAGAGAATGTGTTGTCCTTTGATCTAGCATAAATCTGTGCTGCTGCCACAAGAAGCAACTCCACCTCAAACAAAAAATGCCAAAGACAGGGAGGAGGGAGAAGAATTACTTAGAATAATGAATACCAGGATGTAGATTTCAGGGGAAATGATGCTGACTAGCATGAAAACCTTGTACAGCAGTATCCATTGGGCTGTGGAACAGACATGGATTGTGCTCAGAAAACCAACCGTGTCCTGGGCTGCATCCAAAGCAGCGTGGCCAGCAAGGCAAGAGAGGTGATTCTCCCCTCTATCTGCTCTGGTGAGACCCACCTGGAGTGCTGTGTCCAGCTCTGGGGACCTCAATACAGGAAGGACATGAACCTGTCGTAGAGCGTTCAGAGAAGGCCACAAAGACGCTCAGATTGCTGGAGATCCTCTCCTGTGAAGACAGGCTAAGTGAGCTGGGGTTGTTCAGCCTGAAGAAGGGAAGGTTCCAGGGACACCTTATAGCACCTGTAGTTCCAGGAAAGCTGGAGAGGGGCTTGCACAAGGGCATGTAGTAATAGGATAAGGAGCAGTGGTTTTAAACAGAAAGAGAGTAGATTAGATATAAGCAGGTTTTGACTGTGAGGGTGATGAGGCACTGGCATCGGTTGCCTAGAGAAGCTGTGGATACCCCATCCCTGGAAGTGTTCAAGGCCAGATTGGATGGGGCTCTGAGCAACATGGTGTAGGGAAAGGTATCCCTGCCTATGGCAAGAGGTTTGCCATGATTAGATGATTTGCCATGGTTAGATTATCTTTAAGGTCCCCTTCAGAAGAAGGAGTTCTGTGATCCTATGATTCTATGACCTGATTATAGAAGAATTCATATAAAACTTGCTATTTTCTGTATTTGCTGCAATTTATGGCAAAAGTTAAGATTTTTTTTTTTTTTAGGTAGATTCACTAAAAGTATACCAAATTATATTTCATTTATCTGGAAGCTGATTTCTCTAGTATCATCAAAATTATCTTTCTTTTCTTTGTCAAACTTTGTTCTAATTCTGTGTTCATTCTTGGAGCTCCCTGCAGTGCACTTTAAAAGGGAAGGTGTGGGTCCTGGAAGAATTTGTTCAGCACAGGAAGGAAATATAATCAGAGTAGGACTTAATTTAATTTCCCTGGGGTTTTTGATCCCACCTTAACCTCTGCACTATCAAATAAAACAGAATACATTGTGTGCTTAGCAGTGAAACAGATAAGGGTTCCTTGGTCAAAATCAACTGAGCAACAGCACTGATTGACCATCTCAGTGTTTCCCTTTGTAAGCCTGTAATCTTCCAGTTACTGAGATAGTTCCAGGATACGGCACGTAGTCAGGTGTGAACTGACTGAACCTCCAAAAAGGCAGAGGAAAATCAGGGCTGAGTCAATTTTTCCTACACTTAAAATTGTTTTTGAACAAAGAATATCAAGCCCCTTGAGCATGATGAGCTTAAACGCAGCAAAGGTTACTGAATTTGGGAAATGCCCACACTTGCTGGTTGGTGGAATCCCTGGATGGTGGAAACTTATGTCTCAACTCAATGCCTGGTCTTTACCCAACTGCCTCTGTAAATTTATTTGGAGGTGACAGAAGGCAATCTGGTCTTCCCCTCTCCCTCCTGCACATTAGCAAGAAGGGAGATCTGGGGTAAGCCAGAGTCATATCCCATACTGCAGACCTGCTTGGCTCTGACCCAGTCCTTGGCTCCAGCAGCCTGATCCTTACACAGACAGGCTTTCTCGGAGGTCCTCCTAAACAGCATTGAAACACCACTGCTGGAAATGACACTGGGAAATTTGCTCAAGTTTTAAAATACAAGGAGGATTTAATCCCCAAATTATGCTATGACTTGGCAGTTCTCTGGTTCAACCAGAGAATCCAGTCCTGAGAATACAGTAGGGGAAAGCAGCTCATGACAAGCCAAGAGAAACATGGGTTTGCTTGCCTCTTGCCTTAATCCTAGAATGTGGATAGCAGAGATCCCCACTGGGGACCTGATTCCAGCCCTCTGCCTTTTCACATTGCTGCATAATGACCAATGACAATAGGTACTGAGCTGGTCTTTCTCCATCAGCTTCCCCCTGGAGATGAAGAAAGGCTATTTATTATTTAGGTTGATGCCTGACTAGCAGGACCAGTAAATCTGGGATTCCTCCAGGTTTCTGTCCACTGCCCCCTAACATTTCGTATCTGTGAAACCTTATGTCCCTTTCCACATCCCCTTCATCCTTTTTTCATATCCACCTGTGCTTCACCATAGCCACCCACATCAGTTTATCCTCCTCCCCTTCCCTCACCTCTTCCATAGGGAGCAATGAGCACAGCTTTTAGTGCTCTGCTTGCTGTCCCCTGTGATTTCCTATCTGTGCCTTTTTATCCTGCCCCATAACCATTGTTTTTTCATTTGGTTTCTTCTACAGCCACCTTTTTTCCTCCTTTTCTCTGCCTTCTGCTTATTCTTGCAGCCCAGGAAAGCTCTAAGGCTTTGCTAGCGAGGGCTGAGTAGGTACTAGAGTAGGTACTGGGTGGAAAGCAGTGCATGTTGTGTGCAGCTGCAAACTGTGTGTTTGGGCAGCTGTTAGAATAATTGTCTGAGCAAGGTCTATGTTCCCCTCCCCAGAGTGGTAAGGACATAAACCTCTTTATCTTTTCTTTTTATCTCAACAGTAATTTTCATAAAAGGGTATGGGAACAAACATCTTTGAGACCTTTGCCTTTCTGATAAATTTTTTGAAATGAGCTAGCAGGTAAGAGAGGACACAGCATAACTGCCCTTTTCCTGGGGGGGAAAAAAAAAACCAAAAACCTGCTAAAAGTAGTGGTGGGTGTTAATAATCTGGTAGATAAGAGATGGATCCAAAAGCTTTGCTTTAGGTGTGGTCTGGACCTTCCTGCTATGGCAGGGGTTGGACTATGCCAAAGCATGGGGAGAGCGACGGCTTGCACTTGCATGTGTTCACTTAAATCTCTCTGTTCCTGATCTTTGGCAGTTTCCTACAGCTTAGCAGCTTTCAATCCCTTAAGATCATGGAGATTTCCCAGGGTTTAGGGGGGTTGTGTTGATAGTGAATCTTTCATTACTGTACCTTGGAGCCTGCCTCTTCGGGCTTCCACACTTAATTTTGGGTTTCCTACCTAAAATATATGGGTGACAGCTTTACTACATTTATAGTAGTAATGAAATTATTCATGTTGCAGATCATTTGAAATTAAATCTCTTACTGTACTTAAATTATAGATATATTGCCTTATAAGTCTCTGTATAGATTTCACTAATATTTGGTTGTCCTTGGTTGCTGTTATTTTTTCATTATTACCATAGGGTACTGGTCAGCAGCTACAATTTACAAAGAAAATTACCTAAAACAATGAAGATTTCTTGGCCTTTATTATAAAACAAATCTGAAAAAAAATAGCTGATGAATCATTCCAGAGATTTTGTCCAATCTGGTGATTAATTGTACTGTATTTAGACAAATCAGTGCATGCTAGCACATACTTTCTTTCCAAAGCCTGTAGCCCACAGGCATTTGTAATCTCAAACTCCCTAAAACAGCCAAGCAATTTCAAAGTTTATTTTGTTGTTCTGAAGCCTTTTGTCCTGTTCTGGCAGAGACCAGAATCAAAAAAGTCAACAGTGGGGGTGCAGCTGGTGGAAATGTCCCTAAAGGCTCATATTGCTCAACCTGTCAATTTTGCATATGTGTTTTGAAAGTGAAAATAAATAAAACCAAATGTAGGCCCTTACTGTAACCACATTTTATTTACTCTCTAGCACAGACTGGCCTTAAATCCAGAGTGGCTCCTCCAGCCTGTTCCTCTGGCACAGCAGTGAGAGTTTTCTGTGGTTAGTATGCAACAAAAGCCAGGTCCATCAGCTGATCCCTCCCTCGTGTGTGTCCCTTTTGCAGCCTAGGGCAGCCAAAATACCTACCAGTCAGCTGGGCTTGTGGCATAATTCAGCCAGACTGCAAAGAGCACAGAGCGGTGTGCAGCAGCAGTCAGCATCCTTCCACTGTGGCAAGCCAACTTCATTTTTCATTTCCTGAGTGTGAAAATAATTTTGACATGTGGATTTCTGTGTTACTCTGAGACAGTCTTGCTCCAGGTTTTCTGAGAGTATCATGCCTTTGTGTAAGGAATGGCTGTGATCACTGCAGAAGGTCAGCTTGTGCCATGCCTGTCAGAGACGTTTTCTGCCCAACCTTATAACTCACTGTGAGTTTCTGGCTGCTGTCTCAACTTTTTCATGGCTGTCCAATGGCAGCCTGGTGCAGGCTGGGATGCTTACGAAGACCTGACTCATCTCAATTGTTTGTTGCTTTATTAAGCAATGATTTCCCATGGACTTCCTATGTCTTCTAAGGGAAGTCCAGGCCAAATTAAGTTAAAACACTCAAGGACTTTTATGTGAGTAGAATTTCATCACCTTCAGATTGTAAGTGGAGACACTTAACCTTTATTAGTATTCCAAGAATGAGCCATTCCTATCCAGATAAAAACACTTACTCATGATGCCTGCTTGTCCTGATATGAGTACTGGGAATATGTGCATTTTCTTAACATTAAGTTACATGGTAGTTTTTATCATCTCCTCACTTTTGGAGCAAGTTCCCCTCATAGCACCCAAACTAGAAGTTAATAGGTGCAAAGAAAATTGAACAAAGCCTGAGTTTTGTTACCTTTAGTCTTGCAGCTCAGTGAACTGGTATGGCAGCACACACACAAGCAGCTGCACTCCTTGGAAGGACCTTTCCTTGGCGGGCTGAGAAGTATCTGGAGAATTGGGGACCTTAACTACCATTTTAATCTACTTCCCTCCATCAGTTCCTCTTCTCAGGAACAAGTAATTATATAAGGCAAAGCCTGGTAGCCCATTAAAGAGGACACCTGTTTTCTGAATAAACAAGGCTGATGGACTGATCTCTGTGCAGGAGGCACGGGGAACTTGCAGCTGAGTTTTTTTGTGTTCTTCCTGCTGTGTACCAAGCCCTGAGCAAGCCTGATCATTGCAGTGTCAGTAAATATTGGATAACGCTGTGCAAGTACATTCTTCCCCTACTGAGCAAGTATCTTATTCTTCAGAGAGTCGTCCTTTTGAGGAGTGAGTGAGGAGAAGAAGGATTAACTTGCAATAGTTGAGTGGGAGGGGTTATGTTTTTCAACTCCTGTCAACTTAGGAGCTTTCGAGGTCCTTCTGGTGGTTTCTCTTTTCCTCCACAGATCATAAATATTCATCATTTTCATTCTCAGCCAGTAAGGGGAGTTCATGTGAATCAAAGAGTGATGTCCTTTTGTTTCATGCTAGTATATGTATCAGTGCCATCATTTGTTCTGCTCTTTTGTGGCTTTTGACCAGTATGAAGTGAATATGGGTGGGTATAATTGCTGACTGTTACTCGTATATGTTAAGTGTAAAGAGGCCATTAATTTTATAGATGTTAACAGGTAACTGAAGTCATAGGAATGCTGCCCAAACCCACAGCACAGGACAAGACTGGAAGAAGAGCACAGCAATGGCCAAAGAGGTTTTACATGGAGCTTGACGAAGCAAAGGCATTGATTGCATTTGATTGCAGTGGATGTCTGTTTGATTTCATGTCAGAGGCAGCAGTGGGGCAAGACTACACCAGAAGGGTTGCAAACATAGCCACAGGAGCATTGGTAATTGCCAAGGAAAAGCCATTAGGAGAGGGAGAGAGACGACTGGGTAGGAGGGAAGTGAGGAGAGATTTAGAGCTGTGAGGAAAGATTGCATAATGTTTTTCACTCCCTTCTGTGCTTTGGGGAATGAACATTCTCTGTAAATAAACAATAGTGCTTTAGAGATAGCACTGCTCGTTCCACTGTTTTTTCTAATGGGAAATAGCTCACAGGTCAACATTGCTAACCAGGACTGTCAGAAAGGGGAACACTACCTAGCCTTTTTAAAGAAGCAACTTGTTATTGAATGAAAGGATTAAATGATAGTTATTTTTTCTAATTTCTGAGACATGTTAAAACTAATTCCTTCCCATATATCTAAAAGAATCGTTGAATCATGCAATGGTTTGGGTTAGAAGTAACCCTAAAGATTATCTAGTTTCAATCTCCCTGCCATGACCAGGGACACCTTCCACTAGGTCAGATTGCTCAAAGCCCCATTCAACCTGGCCTTGAACACTTCTAGGAATGGCAAATCCCCAAACTCTCTGGGCAACATGTTGCAAGTCCCTCACTATCCTCACAGTAAAGGATTTTTTTCTAATAGCTAATCTAAACCTGCCCTCTTTCTGTTTGAAAGAGCTATTAGCCCTTGTTCTATCACTACATATCCTTGTAAAAAATATAAATGTTATTACAAAAAGCCAACACCAGTATCTAGTACCGCTTCCCCTGGACATCAAATGTGCCACATCTTCTTTGTCTCTGAACTTTTTCTATAATGAGCTTTGTAGTAAATGGATTTTGTCATTGTAGGACTTTCAGGATGTCATCAGGATGATGACAAGATCTAACCAGTACTGGGGCTCAGAGCAGGATTCTTCTTATGGCTCACATGGTACACTGTGTAAAGTTCTGGAGTACTGCCATGAACTCAGTCAGGATAAAACCAGAAAAGAAAAGATAATGTCACTAACTTAGGGGGTGAGAAAAGGTCTTGTGGGTGAATATACTCAAGCCCTTTCATGGATTCTGCAATGACCTGCAATTTGCTAGATCCTGCAGTCCAATTCGGGCAGTTTTACTGGACTTGCTGACATCCAGACAGAAATACTGCCTCAATGACGAATTAAGAAGCTGTAACTCTCCTTGAAGTTTCCTGGACTCTTACAGACATTCTCAGTGGCATGATAAAATCTAGTCTGACTTCCACCTTAACTAAAGGCAGCTGTAGTGAAATCTGTGACATTAATGGACTGAATATGAGACTGCAGCTCTGAAACCCTAATGAATGCAAGTTGAAGCACTCCCTACTTTTAATTACCCTCACAAAGCTAACAGCTCTCTGAAGGTTACTATTTAACCAGAAATAATGGAACAGCACGTTGGAATGGAATTGCTGAGGCAGTTAATTTTTACTAAACTCTAGTTCTTGTAGTTTTGTCCCCATGCATGACTGAACCCATGTAGAATGGCAAGTTCCTGGGCACAGGTGAGTTTTCTGGTCTGGAAAAACACTGTATCTCTCCCCCACACAATGCCTGTATTAAATGACTTGATAAAAATTAGTTACATTTTTAGCTTTACATTTTAATTCAATCCTTGTTATGGAATGCCAAGGAGATTAGAGGAAAACTGCTTCATTTATTTTTGTTTCTCTGAAGCAGTTCATCGACTGTAATCCCAGGGCAGTTGGAGCAGACATGATGATAAAGGCAGAATAAAGATGATAAAGGTTGCTGAGGTGTCATTTCTCCTTCAGAAGGCTTAGGCTGCATCTTTTCCACAGCAAAATCAAGTCAATTTATTTTGGTGTCACTTGGATGTTTCTTACTTAGTACTGGTCCACATAGATATTTTTGTTCTTCTTGGTATTCAGAGCTCTACCTTGCCGTTCTCAAAAGCACAAATAAGCTTTTGCTTCTGTTAACCTCTCCTATAATCATGGAATCATAGAATGGTTTGGGTTTGAAACAATGAGAGGTCATGTAGTCCACCTCTTTGCCATGGACAGGGACATGTTCCACTAGAGCATCTTGCTTGTGGCCCTCCAACCTGGCCTTGAATACCTCCAGGGAAGGTGCATCCACAGCTTCTCTGGGCAACCTGTTCAAATGCCTCACCACCCTCATAGTAAAGTGTTTGTTTGTCCTTGAGACAAACCTGGCTGCTACTCTTGCCTGTTCACTCATCAGCAAAGCTTTTCCTGAGTTCAGTTTGTGGAGGTTTTTCTGTTCCTTCTTCCTGTCTTGCAGAAGGGATTTTTGGACAGATAAACCCTCTACCAGTTTGGGGCATGTTTATTTAACTAATTGGCCAGCTCAGCTCTGTGGGTAATTTGTTGTCAGGAGGGAGAGCACAATTCTCCTGGGGATCATACAAAATGAGGACATACCTGTGACCCCTGACTCTAAAATCTGATGTGTCTGTTTCCCTTTGCATCTCAAAAATACCATGATTTTGCTCAACTGCCTGTCAGAATTGATCATTGCATATTCCATCCGCAAAGGGGTTTCCAGCTCACTACTACCAGGATCCCCTTCTGAATGCTTGAACACCTAATGGGAGGCCACAGAGCCTCAACCAGATTCAGCAACTTGCTTCAGCTGGTTGCCTAAAGGCATTGGAAATTTAGGTGTTTTATAGAACCTGGGCCCTTGGCTCTCAGATTCAGCATTAGTGAAATATGAGGCTTCCTTAGATACATGCCGACTTCCTGATGTGCTTGTGTCACTGAGAGAGACCACTTTCCCCACATGGATCACCATTTCAGCTCCTCCTGATGGTTTCCCTTGCAAAGCTGGTGGTGCCCTTAGGGTGTTAGTCTAAAATAAGCCATCTGAATTTGCCTGAAGTAAAGTAAGGAGCAATTGGCATTGAAGACATATTATTAAGGAAGGGAACACAAATTCTGAGAAGACTGTCTCTCCATGCTTGGTTCTCAGTCACCAGCCAGGCTATCTAAGCCAAGACAATCTCATGACAGCTGTGAGAGTCCTACTCCCAAGGAGCATAGTGAGAGTAGTCAACAGATTTTGGAAGACCTAAGCTGAATTCTCTCTATGGCAAATCCTGAGCAGGGATTGAAGACCAGCAACTGCCCTCCCGATTCAAGGATCAGAATCAAGGGGCATTGGGTAGCTGCCCTCTCCACTTGAATATGAAACAACTCCCAGTTCCATCGAGCTGCACGACCAGCAGTGGGTAGACAGTTGGGTTTCAGCTTCTGCTGTGAGCTCAGGATGTTTTTCAAGGGTTAGATAGCTGATGGACTCCCTTCAATACTGAGGAGATGTGAATGTATGAGGCACACCGCTAGACATTTAATAGGTGTCTTCATTATGTATGGAAAATGTTAACTTCAAACAATAGTATTCTTCCTAAAAGCATCTCACAACCTGAAATATATGCAGTGATGTTACTAATTTGCACTTTTAATTCCCAGTTAATAACTGCTTTCTAAACATAGATGGCAGCAGTACAGTACTCCCTTTTTATGAAGATTGACATCTGTGAATACTGTCTTTGAGGCAAGCCATGTGTATGTGATTAGTTCATTGGCTATTGGCACAGTGTTAAAGAATTACACTGAATAAATGAAATGTTATTTTCCTTTTTTGCCTTTCTGATCTGTCTGTGTGATTGTGACTTGAACAGTGTTGAAGTCAGCACTTTTATTTTTCTCGTTTTCGAAGTAAAGGGCATTTTCATTAGGAATCCCACAGTTGACTGTGGGAAGATATCTGTCCCCTAGAAGAGTCATGTGAGATAAGCCGTTGCCAGAGCGAGTAGCCCAATTATGTTTGATTATTCAGCACTCATATGGCCTTACAATGGAGGTTGTTTTCAAGCTTCTTCTCCCTAATATTTCACTTTAGAAGCCCAAACCATGACCAGATCTGAACTTTCTGGGGCTGAGCAATAGTTGAGAGATGTAAGCAACAAAAATGCCTCTCTCCATTTTTCCAACTGTTACTAATTGCTGGCACAACTCCTGCTTTTGTGAGCAGATAACAAGGCAAGGAAAATGGCTGCATCCTCCTGCCAAGGGGAGTCCTCAAGTTAGAGCCCTGGATTTGCACTGATTAGACAGCACTGTGAGCAATGTAAGCAATTTTCCCTGACATAGATATAGAGAGGACAGGTTGCCTCTCTTGGGGTTAGTGCAGCCTAAAAGGAACTTCAGCAAAATCCCAGAGTATCAGAGCAGAGATCAGTCAATGTAAATAACACTGTCCTGGGTATTGAAAGAATCCCTGATATGGGTACTCTTTGATAACAACAGCAGAGAGGTGAAAAAATAAGCCACAAATCTAAAACATGTTTCAAAAACTATCTCTTCCAGCTCCTAATTTTATTTAGAAAGAAGACACTTCTGTTTAAACCCCGAAGACCATTACATCGAGAAGTGATGAACCTTAGTGCAATCAGCTATGTTATTGTTCATATAAACACTTCACACTGAAGTTACATCCAAATATTTAATTTTCTGTTTCGCTTCTCATAATTTTTCATGGTTTTCACTTGGTGAATGTCAAAAACTGGGATCAGATATTCATGGGGATAAAAGGGCAGGTTTGGCATGATCAAAACAAATACCATGGCAGATACTGATCCAGTCAGATTGGAGTTCTGTGGACTAGAGAGGTGACCCAAAATACCTAGCTCTTCAGTAGCCATCCCCATCACTGACACTGGTAGCTGGGTGAGAAGGACCACGCTTTCACTGTTTGGATGGCCAGGAGCTATAAGCTCCTCATGAAAGAGTGTGTAGCACTCTTATGGTAAAACTATCAGCCTCCAATGCATTCATCAAAATTGCTCTAACTAGAAAACTCTTCTGCACTAAGGCAGAGTTTGCTTCCTGAAGCAAAGATGTTTCACAGGTGTTAAATATGCAACACTGGTGGCAGCTGAATGAAGTTGCCATTAAGGATGTTGAGCCTTTTGGATTGAAAATGAGAATTTACCTTGCTATTAGCAGTCCCTTGAGGACTCATTTTTATATCAGTGAATTGCCTGGTTTTGTACTCAGCAGCTCACAATCCCTCCATTTTCAAGTTCACCTGTTTTCTTTTATCTTGGAGTTACTAGTTTTATTACAAGGTTTATTTTTCTTCTCGTTCTTTTCTTTTCCTCTCTTAGGGGATTGTTTATCACCATCCATGACAAAGGCCATATTGCAACAATGCTAAACTCTTGGCCTGAAGAAAATGTTAAGGTATGTGGAATGTCTTCTGTGGACTGGGAAATTACAGGGAGTTTGGTGCAAAATGGAATATGTAGTGGAACTGCTTGGCGTCATTTACAGAACTGGCTATTTAAAAGGACAAGCAAAGAATGCTTCCTTTCCTCAGAGAATTTTCAGGCTGAACTTCAGTTCAGTTTCAACTTCCAGTCAAGATGGGACTTTAGAGACTGTCATGTATGAATGCAGTCAAGAGCAACTTTTTCAGAGGTAGCAGGATCTTGGTCAGTAAAAAAAAAATGTGCATGATAATAAATTTGTACAGAATAGGGGCCCTAATGAAAAAGTAAGATATGTGTATTGACAATTTATGTGGCTAACTTGTACCAAAGCTCTTTAAAATATCTCTGTAATCAACGTACTTGCAGGACTCCTTCCCAAATCCAGTGAGTCATGCAGCATCAAGAGCACTGGCAACTCTGAAAATCATGTTTGATATCCAGCAGCTGAAAATATTATCGACGCCCCACCCAAAAAGTGTTCTTGTGAAGTGTTTTTCACTAGACCTTGAGGCTGGGCAAGTCCCTGGCATGAAATAAAGTCAGCACTTAAGACAGGTCTTGTCAGTCACCTCACCTTATTTTATCAGTCTGAAAGTACATGTTCCTGGGAATTTCCATGGCTATTGACAGAGTTTTGGTCCCCTGTCAATCATCTGCTTCTTCCAAGAACAAAGATTTGGCAGCTGAGAAAATCTTGCAAGCGTTTTCCATTTCTAAGGGGAAAAAATGGAAATTTAACATGTTTTCAGAAAAAGTGATCACAGTCATATAAACTTGTGTTTGGAACTATGGAGAAGAGAGGCAGGCTAGGTATTTTATCCTTGCTCTGTTCAACAAACTCAGTATTTCCATTTGTTTCCAACTCAGCACTGTGAGCAGAATTCATTATGGCTAATAGAAATGTTTTTGCAGATGGGGAAACTGGCACAGAAAGATTTGAGACTGTTGTCGAAACAGCCCCTCTGGCACCCAAAACAGACCATAGGAAGGGCAATGGTCCATGAAAGAGATTCAGACAATCTACTTTCCAGGTTTGCCAGACTACAAAGGCAGCTCATTTTAACAGTATTGCTGTTATGGACCACAGGGTTCCCTGTGTCTTTGTGCACAGACTTCTTCATGCCTGAACTGGTAGGCACCGGAACACTCAAGATTTTGAGATAAGTAGGGAGGCACCTGGACTGCATGTAAGTCCCTGGAAGGACCCCGGGTTTTTTTTTTAAAGGCTGAACACCGCCCACCATTGAACACCACCCACTGAAGACAGTGCAGAAATACCTGGAGATGCTGCCCACATTTTGCTCATTAGATTTGGCTCATTAGGGCTTCATGGCAACAGTGCTTACTGTAGAAATGGGAAATCTGGGCCAAACCCAGATCCTCTGCCTGGAAGGGCTAAGGGCTGGAAGGATGCTGGTGCTCTGCTTAGCTTAGCAAAGCCTCAGCCAAGCTCTAATGAGCCGCACCTTCAACCCTCCTGTCAAAGCTGGGCTGCCCTGAAAGAATCATAGTACCAGAAAAAGTGAGAGGAAACCATTTCTGGTCATACTTATGTGGGAATGTGAGGGTTTTGTGTCCCTTCCATGAATCCTGACATGAAGAAATACTGGATAAAATGATGGCCATCCTCAGGAGTGCCTTCCCATGCCAATTTTCTCTGTGGTTCCTTAGTCTTGTACTCTTTTTTTCACAATGGCCCAGCTAAAGCGAAAAGAATGCAAAGAATCATACAGGATGTGTGTCATCCTGGCAGCTATCAATTCGAGCCACTCAAAGTGAGGATGGTGTAGAAACATGTATTTTATTCCAAGACAAGTGTGCGGCTTGTGCACTGCATTGGCCTTCCATCCTGCCTTCTCTCCCTTCATTCCTCCCTCTTTCTGTGGGATGCCTGCCCTGGAAGTGCACTCAGGATCTTGAATCCCCACTAGGATTACTGCTGTACAGGGCTGTTCAAAATCCTTCCCATGGAGTGTTTTCTGTTGGTTCACTCCATGTCAAGTATCAGTTCATCCGGTAAAGGCTGACCTCCTGCAATCAGTGCAGAGAACTGGGAATGCCAACAGCAGCACTTGCCTCTCTGCATTGCTTTGGCAGCTTGGATATCAGCATAGCACTCTGGATCACTCTGCTGGGCCACATGCCTTCTACTAAAGCACTGCAAACCTGGACTGGTTAACTGGGTACAGCCTATGGTCCAGAGTCATCTCAGTTAACATCAGCTGCCTGGGGGCTTAGTGCCTAGTCTCATGTTGTAAGTACTTCTGCAGTGCCACTGAAGAGGGAACTGAGCCTTTCAAAGAGAAATAAAGCATTCATCTGTTCCCAAAACAGCTGCTGGAGAGAGGAGATGCCCTCTGGAGGTTTCTGTCTCTCCCCATCAGATGAGTCAAATGAGTTTAGGAACCATTTAGATGGCTGCCATAAACTGCACACCTAACATTTATATAGCGATTTCACTAGAGTCATAAAGAAAATTTGTATCACAGATGGAAGTAGAAAACAGGTTCCTATCTGTTAAACCAGTAACCTCCTACCTTCAGGTAGAAGGGTCTACCCTGCTCAGCCAGAGATTAATGTCCTGTTTGTTGAGTTCTGATCATATGAACATGAGCGAATCAACACATTACTTTAATGTTCTTGTTTATCAGGTGCTCACAGAATAAACACATTACTTTAATGTTCTTGTTTATCAGGTGCTCACAGAAACTGTGCTCTTTTTTGGGGTGGTTTTCAAATCCAAGCTCCACAAACAAACTTGAATCCAGTTTGCCCTCTCTGTTACAAATAGCAATGCATTTCTCCCATGCAGTATTTTCTGTTCCTATTCATTTCTCAGTGTTGCCTTGAGGAGCTTTGGTAACTATAGAGTGCTGCAGCACATCCTAGGCAGAAGAATTTTTCCCTCTCTTATGGATATCTAAATGCTGTTGAGAGGTTTTTAGGTTTGCCTGAGAACACCTATTTATTTGGATGAAAGGGGATCAGGGCTCCAGAGGAATATTTTGATTCATTAGAACTCAATTTTATATTAATATTATCTGCATAGTTGGAATATTAACTCCATTTAATTTCAGGATAAACCTGTAGCAGTGCATATGCTTGCTGCATTCCCTATTCCCATTACTGCTTTTCAATCCCAATTACATCCTCTGGGTGTGGTAAAAAGTGAGCGCACACCCAAAACCAGATGGAGCCCACCCAAAAAGAGACTTTCTCATTGCTAACACTTCACATTGACTCAGAAGGAAAAGCAAATAGCAAAAAGTTCAAATATGTGTATAGTTTATGTTGAATAAGAAAGGACACTGAAGTATGTTTCTTCCACAGATGCAGTTCCTAAGCACACTTTTTTCTTCTAGAAAAAAAAAAGATGAAAAAAAATCGAGGCCAGATCTCATTTGTGATACTTCTTGTAGTACAGTTGGGGATGCACAAAATGTAGCTGCTTGGGCTCTGCTACAGTGAATTGAAGTATTCTCCATCAGAGATGTCCTACACTGTGAGCTGCTACCTGTTAACCACACTTTCTCCACCCTCAAAAATGAACAGCCCCCTGTTACTAACAGCTAATTAACATGCTGTCATGGACAAGGAGCAAATAACCATTGCACAATGCATCTGCAGAGTGGCATCAGTGTGGAAACAATGGAGCTTAACAATGGTTTTGCTTCTAGAGCCTTGGCAACCCCATACAACAGTCTCTTTTGATCCTGCTAGGCTATCGTGGTGACAGATGGAGAGAGGATTCTTGGTTTAGGAGACCTAGGAAGTTACGGCATGGGTATCCCAGTTGGAAAGCTTGCTTTGTACACAGCTTGTGGTGGAGTTCACCCACAACAATGTCTCCCTGTCCTGCTGGATGTTGGCACAGACAACGAGGTAAGACAATTTTTCATAAATCTGACATGGGGGGAGAAGAATCACGATTAGCACTTAACTGGGGCCAGTTCCCTAAATGTGGAGGCAAAGCTGGAGGCATCAGAGATGACATGATGGCTAGACCAGCACTGCAGGGAAGTGGGAAGGTTTAATTCCTGTTTGATGCACGAGAACCTTTTGTTCTTATGGTGAACTGAAATAAACACTAAACAGACTCATGGTCCCCTGGTGAGAAGACTCAGATTATTACCAGTTGGAGCTAAAAGCTCAGCTCCACCTTTCAGCATGGCAAGGTGAATTGACAGGCTTTGTACAGGAAGTCCCAGAATTATTCTTCCTCTGATAAATGTGAGGGAACAGGCAAATATTCGTGTCTGTGTAGAGATGACTGTATTCCAGAAATGGAGAATCCCTGGTGAGTGGTTTGGGAATGATTAATGTCACTGTTTTGTTAGATTGCACATGTTACTGCACATGATAACCAAGCAAGAGGACTCCATCTGTTTGCAGATTTTTGCCTTATGACTCTGGCTCAGAAAGGCCAAAGTGAAACATTTCAGCAATGCCAGAATGGACATCTGTGAGGATGTCTTTTTAAAACTAATAACTTATAGCTATTTGTGATGGCCTGGGTTTGTCCATTTTTGTAAAATATACTTGTGCTTCACATGACCTGTAAACCAAACACACATTTTTTGAGGGACATAAAAAATCAGGGGTATGAGAGCCTTGAGTTCATGTATGAAGATAAATTAATGTTGACAATTTCAGACATGTTGATGCTCACTGGACAGCTAGATTTTCTGCACCTCTTTCAGTCCTGCCCCAAATCTCTCACACTGGACACTTGAAAAGAATGAAAGAATGTAAAATCAGTGCCCATCTGAGAATCTCAATTGCCTCTTTGGTCTCTGGCCCCAGAATTATGTTACCACTTTAGCAAAGCAGCCTGTCATGGATGTGGAGTACAGGGTGTGCTCATCTCAGCCTGATTCATGGTCTTTCCTGAAAAGGGAGGATTCTGAGTTTGGACCCACTGAGGCTGAAGCAGGAATTAAGTCTCAGTCTCTCCTCCTTACTGCAGTCTCCAGTCAATAGAACATTGTTCTCGACTTTGGATCCTTCTTATCCTTCTTCTCCTCCATGCTGATCTGCATACCACCAGTGCTTTGAGGCTCCCAGCTGGAGCTTCTCCCAGAGGGTTCTGGGTGAAAGTGCTTCCCTTCTCATGAAAGGCGTCTGATCATGCACGTCCAACTTGTTTCTGTCTCAGCAGATGGGACACTAAAATCCAAAGTGGCACCAATGATTTTTAGGCCTCTGCTAGGGCCAGATGGCATCAGAAAAAGGAACTTACAGAATCAGTCTTGGATCCTTTTGCTTCTGCCCAAGATTAGATGTAATTTATGTGTTCAGGAACTTCTCTGTGAAGGCAATTTCCACATCTGGGGTTAGATACAGAAGCCACTGTTTTCCAGAAATATGAACAATATATTTCCTCACCATATAAACAATTTGTTTTCTTATTTATTTAATGGCTTTCTCATATGTATAAACCCAGATTAACTGAACCCAAAGCACATCCTAGGAGCATCCTGCCCCACAAGTAAACTCATTTATTAGTGCATAAATAAGATACCTCTTACAGACATTCATCCTGTTCATCTCTGCCCATTAATATCTGGTGACCCAAGGGTGACTGTGTTGCTAACACATGAAGCTCAGGTAGAACTCAGTAAATACAGCCGTCATATTATATTTTTAGCATCAGTTGCCAGCTTGTCTTTCTGACAGTCCATAATACTTCGTATACACTTTTAGCAAATCAGGTTTTTTTCAGTGCTTGGCATTTCTCAGCTTGTCTGTGGCAGAATTTTGTACTCTGTGTACAGGGCCCAGAGCACGCGGTGCTGTAAGAGCAATCAGTGAAGTTATGCAAATGGGTCCCGTTTCTGTTTCATGGCCCTGAAGAGCCATAATGGATCAGACTCACAGGAAAACCTCTTTCATCTTTCCTTCTAAGGGAAAACAGCTGTGGCTGTAAAAACAGATCTGATATTAGCATATCTGTCAATATTTAGGGCTATATGGCTGTAGGACAATAAGTTTGTGATGGCTCATCCTCTCCTCGTGTGGATAGTTTAGTTCCTGAAATTGGAAGGGAAGTAGAGTTCCTTTGCAGTGACTCTCAGAGGTGTTGGCCAACCTGTCTCCTGCCAGTGTTTGTCCTGTAATTTTGCCCAAAATATATGCTATTTTCGTTCTGACCCAGTCCTTTTTAGGTGGTTTATGGATGTTGACTTAACACCTGGTGGATTGGTTGGAGGAATGGCCTGACTTTATGTTCCTGTTGGGAACCAAAATATAAATTAATCTGTTGTATGAAAATACCTTGACTTTATACCTGCCAGATAACCAAGGTGAGTGCTAGGCAGGTGCAGGTCTTGGGAACATTCTGCCATCTGATCTCTGATTGTGGTCAACCCTGTGCTGTCATCTAAAAGGCCTAAATGACACATCATTTCAAGTCACATCAAGCAGTCTTCATTACACAAAGCACTGTTTATGGTCAACAGCTATCCTGCCCTCAGGTTCTAATTAAGAACTGAATGCACGGTGAACACTCCCCACACAAGGTCAGTTTTATTCACTAGGAGTGAGGCACTTGGAAGAGAGCCTTTGGTATAGCTGTTCGGGGGATGCAGAGCTCCATTTCCTATGGCAGTCACAAAGTGTTGCATCCCTCTGACTTTATTTATGCTAAAAGATAGGTCATAGCTTCCTACGGAAACATTTCCTGCTTGGGAAGAGATGTGTGAGCTGCATAGTAAGTAAAATTAATATGACTACATCAGACAAAAAATTTTGGTAGGCTGGGACATAAATCTCTGTCCATCTGCAGAAGAGATGTCAACAGAATTGCTTTGTGTCCTAGGCTCTCCTGAATGATCCACTGTATATTGGACTGAAACACAAGAGGGTTCGTGGGAAACAGTACGACGAACTGATTGATGAGTTTATGCAGGCAGTTACCAACAAGTAAGTGGGGTTATATACATCGCTCCTCTGGGCTGCTTCCATTTAAGAACAAATGTTGCAACTCCTGAAATAAACATTAGTATAATTGATCATCCAAGCAAAGGAAGGTCATTTCAGTGCAAGTCTCCTGGGTGGTCTGCAAATGACTCCTTGTGCTTGAGCACTCTGTGTCAAAAAATATTTGTCTCCAGACAACTGAAATGGGACGGACTATTTATAAGCATTTCCTATCCACATAGGCTAGAGGTGTCAAACATATGTCCTGTGGGCTGTATCTGGCCTCTGTCATGTATTTATGAGCCTCATTCAGCATAGTCAGAATCTAAACTTTGGTTTATTTACACTTTATAAAGGAAGTTTCTAGCTCTTGCCATTATGAAGGAAATCATCTAAATGGAAATGGCATGTTCCTTCACACAGTGTGGAGTCTGCACACTGCCTCTCTATGGCTTTGTCAAAATAGGAACCTTCCTGCTGGCCTTTAAATCTATGGAGTGAGAAGGCCGTGATTAAAAGCACTGTCCTTTTAAGTGTGGGACAGACCAGCTGCATACCTCCATTCATGCTCACTAACTGGGATAGAGGGTCTCTGATGTACCAGGAAGTTTAATATGGGAAGAGCAGAACTACCACCTCGGCCCTGTGCACCTCTCTCTGAAAAATAAAATATATTAAAATCTCCATGACTATCCAGAGAGATAATAATAAGAAGGAAAGTGAGGACAATTGTTAAGGGAAAAAAACTCATTTGGAAAACAACAAGCTCCTAAGCAACTTTTTTTGCCTTTCCTAAAGCCACAGATGATACTGATAGGGAACAGCAGAGAGCTGCAGTCTCTGCCTGATTGCCAAGCTGGTGCCCATCTTTTCTTCCCAGTGCAGGAGCTATGTTTGATCCTCCCTCTGTGTCTCCAGCCAGCTGTATGTGTGTGTGATCCTGCACAAAGGGGAGGGAATGGGTGGTACATGTGTCATCAACTCACAGTTCCCCCTGTCTCCCTGGAGGTAAGAGGCACCATGGCCAGTGTCTGACACAGCACCGACCCATCCACCGAGAAGGATGGGTTTACACATGCTGTGACTGCCCCGCTGGCTGTGAGTGGAGGAAATAGGGACAGAAATGCAGAGGACTATTCAGTCACAGCCGAACCTTTTTTATATTTGATAAAGAATCTTAACTGAAATGTCATTTGATTACACTGCAGTATTATGTTAGATGCTTTGTGCATTATCTAGTGGGAAGAAATTCTTAGAGGCTAGAAAGCTGGTAAAACACAACTAGGAAATCTCAAGAGACAAGCAGAAACTATTTAAGAGTCATCAGGGTTGATTTGTGGGGGTTTTGTTTATTTTGATTGTAGTCATTAATTAATCCTTCAGGGAAACCCTATCCTGCTTTCTTCTGGCCAGAAGACCATGGTGGTATTGCAGTATTTGTGTTGATGATACTGGGAACGACAGAATGAGAATGTAGATGATGGTCTCAGCCATCCTAAATTTGTCTTTGAGATTTATGCTTGTGGTATTAAATGCAAAGCTCATTGCACCCACTGAAGACAATTTGCCTTTTCTGTGCTTGCTGTTGGAGAGGAAGGATTGGCAGTTATTTTCCTGTGTTTAGTTTACATGAGCTAATCTCCACATTGAAGGGAGAAGACCATGAAACAATGAACTCTTATCTTGGGAGGCAGTGAAGTCATGTCTAATGCTTTTGTCCAAGTATTGGTAATCAAGTTCCTGAGGCCCCTGTCCTCGCTTTTCTGTTTCCCTTAACCAGGATGACTTCCATGAACACACTAAGACCCCTGAAAGTTCTCAGCAAAGTAGGGCTAGGAAATTCTGCTTTGCTCTTGTCCATTCACATCAGTAAAGTATTTAGAGATCCTAGAGTGAAAGAAGCCATTACCCTATGTTTTCATCCTGATCACCAGCGTACTTCAAAGCTTTGGTGGGGTGTGATCCTTATGCACTCTGGGCTGATGAATAATCCTGCTATTAGCCTGGGTTTGGCAAACTCATATGAAACAGGTTCATTTGGTCTCAGATTTCCATTGGAATGATTGGATTCAATCCAGTAGGAGCTCTTGCTTCTGTTATGAAAGGAAGTAGAAATTGTTCAGAAGGTCAAGAACATGCTGCTTTATTGTAGCCTGCTTCCACTTTTGAGGCAACCTGTGAGTATGAGCTGCTGCAATCTCTTATGCAAGTCTGTAATGTCACATGCAAATTCAGTTACTTGGGGAGGAACCTTTTGGGTTTTTGCCACAAATCCCTTGCAATTTGGGGGTTTCCTTTTCATCTTGATATTCATGTGGAAATTCTGTCTACTTCCTGAGGGTACTTTAACTTGTCATGGAAACCATTTGTTAGTTCCTCTGCAGGAGTACCTCCCACCCTGTCAAAGCACTGCTGGCTCAAGGGACATTTGTCACTGAAGTGGAATGTATTGGAGCCCACAAAAAAGCCAGGAGAGTAAAGATTTAATCTTCTAATGGAATAATAATATCAAACAGATGTCAAATTTCTGTTGCTGGAGACCCATAGAGTCAGTAGAAAGGACTCCTGGTCTCATAATAGCTACCTAGTAATGAAATGAGGCATGTGCCAGAGGCTTCAGAGTTAGCAGTTCAAATATTTTGAAATAAAGTGTGGGCACCCTGGGCAATTTTAGAAAGAAAAGCTCTTTCTGGAACAGCTGGATAAATTTCTGTATTTTCCTGCTGCCTAAACCACCATTCATTACTCTTTCACCTCAAACATGTGAAATGACTAAGCTCTTTAACAACCACTCTAAGCTATGCCTTTTGCTCCTCTTGGGAAGCAACTACATGCAAAATTTGGCCCATTGAGCCTACGTGTGTCTGAATGAAGTAGCCTGACAAATTGTTGTTTTCTCACAGTGAGCAGCAATATGCTTCACATGGGAAAATGCACTGCTTCAGTTTTCCATCTGCTCAGTTACTGTGGCAAAGGACAAGTCAGTCTTGCTCTTAAGCTGGTACGTTTCTTTAGGCTGAAGTAAATATTCACCTCAAGTGTCCAAGGATTATAATTGAAATAAACCCTGGAATTTCTGGGTCTTGAATATCTGATCAAATTAATCCTCATGTAGCTTTCATCATGCTCCAAGGGGCCAGACCTGTCCCATAACTCCAGCCTCCATTTTGAGCTCTAGCCTCAGTTGCTGGCTGGCAGATGTGGAACTCTCAGACCTGAGACTCTCTGAGGTGCAGTTCCCCACGCCAGCAAACCGTGTCACAGAAGCCTCATTAACCTGCCATAACTTCACTCCCCTTTCCTTTCGCATCAGTGCTTATTAACAGAGTGACCAGGGGAACAAGCTTTCTGTCAGGCTGTGCCGTAAGGCAGAGCACAGAAGGCATCAGGAGATCAAGTGTTGAGTTTCTCAGATGGGAAAAGAAGGATACTTCTGCTGAGTTTCTTTTTCCTTGTGCATGTTTCATACCTGATTTCTCTTTGCCTAATCCCTTCCCAGTACTTTTACCCACAAACATACCAAGTCAGATCTCATGTGCTCTTCAACAATCAGAACCTTTTTGAAAAGAAGCCACTTCTGTTTCTCCAGGGTCATGGATCACAAATTCACCAGCACTTTTCAGAAACAAAATCACCAGGACAGGTGTGCCCCCATTTTATTTCTTCATATGCTCTGGCTAACTTATCTAATTGATCCTGAAAGATTAGACTTTATTTTCTAGGCACCAGTTTCTAGGCATTGATGGGCTTCAAAAGAACCCCTCACATATACTGCTAACACTCAAAGTCACTCCCTAGCATCTGTTTGTCTGTTAGGAGGCCTGCACACCACCACTAGTGCCCTGGCAGGGCTGGTCATGTAGACCAGATCCAGCCCTCATGGAATACAAGGTGGATATTCTCCTTGCCCATCTACCCCATGGCCAGGGGGACTCTGACACCATTCATGGGGAGAAGTGCTGGTGATGGGAAGATCCACCTCAGCTGTCCAATGTCCTGGCTTGATGTGAGATAAAATCATCAGCCAGCATCTGTAATCTGCTTTAAGACACTGGATGATATTTTAAGTCAAAGAAACAATATTTATGTTTCATTAGCTTGACTGTCTGCTTCTGAGGAATGACTGAGCTCCAGATGTGCTGCTAGGGATCACTGTGGCTTTTATTACCATGAGTTCAAATCCTTTGGGGTAACACAGTTGCAGATGTCACAGAGCCTCTGCTCTAGGTTTTTGTCTGGGCATTTCCACCTACGCCAGACCTACTACCACAGCAGTTTCAGTGAGGTGCAGCTGGAGAAGCCTTGTTTGTGCAGAAGGTACAGGGTGAGGCTCTGTTCCTTGTTGTGTGCCAGAGGGTAGCTCAAGGCTACATCTGAGGGTCAGCACTACTACAGTTGCATCTCCTGCTTTTGCCCTGCTCCTGAGAAGCCTTGTAGCTGCAGCTGCAGTCCTTCCTCATGCCAGCTGCAAGCAGGATGATGTCGTTTTGGATAAAAGCACTAGAATGGTCATGGCAGCCATTAGTGCTGGTCTTAGTGCTTGAAAGTCATGAGATAGGATGTGCAAAATAATTGTTTGGAGGCTTTTCCTTAAAAAGAATATCAAGAAAGTTGACTAGGAACTTTCAAGATTTTTTTTTTTCCCCAAGAACCTTGTAATTGATCTTAACTTCATCTTGCCCTTTACCCTGTTTCTAACAGTAGCTCATAGCAGATGCCCTGGCATATGGTTAAGAACAACAATCCTTTACACATCCCACAGTTTCCAAAAATGTGCAATTCTAGGATTTCCTGGTATCTTTGTGCTTCAAGGAGTGCTTTTATTGACGCAGCACTCACTGAATCGACAGCAGGCTTTGCGCCTCAGAGCATGGTGGCTATGTTTATGTCAGCAGAAACTTAGTGAGACTCCTGCCCAGTGTCAGAAACTGTCTGTAGCTAAGGTGATGGTGAGGCAGGCAGCAGGTCCTGTTGGGTTTGTGATGCAGCTCCCTAGCATGGGATTTCTAAACCCAGGACCCAGAGTTCTTAAGTTTGTATTGGCTCCAAAGTCTCCCTGGAGCCTTCTCCAAGCTGAACACCAGCTCTCTCAGCCTGTCTTCAATAGAAGAGATGCTCCAGCCCTTTGATCATCTTCATAGCCCCGTCTGGATCCACTCCAACAGGCTACTTATGATGGAGGCCCCAGAGCTGGATGCTGGATCCAGGTGGGGTCTCAGGAGGGACATTATCCCCTTCCTAGCCCTGCTGCCCACATTGCTTTGGATGCAGCCCAGGACACAGTTGGCTTTCTGGGCTGGGAGCACACACTGTTGGCTCGTATTCAGTTCTCCATCCAGCAATACCCCCAAGTCCTTCTCCACAGGGCTGCTCTCAGCTGGCCTCTTGAGGAGGTGCCTGACCAAACTGACCCCTAGCCTGTGGCCAGGAATTGTATGGCAGAGTCCTGCTGGTCTGATGATGAGGCTGACAAGTATCATAGTAACAATTTAATGGTAAGATTTGCCTCAAGACACCAGACAGGTTCTAGTCTTGTTTTACTTACTTGAGTGTACTTTGTTTTTCCAATCTTAAATGCTGAGCACTTGCCAAGCATGCTATTTTTCTGATGATGGGCTTCTTTACAGATAATTTAGTTTTCCTTGGAAATCAGAACTTGGGTTGCTGGTGTTTCAAGCAGCAAGAAGAAGATGACAAGGACAAGGACAATTTGTTTCTTCTCTGCCTGGTTTTATCTATGACTATGAAAAGGAGTTGCAGCTTCTCAAAGCAGATTGCTTGCATGATGAATGACTGAAAGCAGTGCTATAAAATTTTAAATTCAGACAAGGATTGGAACCTCTTTCTTGTGATTCTTTCCATAAAGGAAGAGAATCTTCTTGCAAATACTTGTTGTTTTTTTGCATGCATGTAAGAATATATTATACTCCCTCCTCATTGCCAAAAAACAACCCTTTTGATAAGGGTCAGAAAAGGCACTGGGCAGGTTCTCAGGCCGCCCTTGAAGTTCTGACTTGGGCAGTTTTGGTCAGATGCTTCTCAAATGGTAACTGCTGCCTCATGAATTTTTTCCTCTCTGACCTCATGGCTTATAATGAGTCTCAATGAAATCAAAAAGGTGCATACAAATGAGGATGAAAGAAAAAATTGCATAATGAGATTGTTTAGGCAACTGAGAAGTCCCTTGAATGAAGAATCTAAAAGCAATGTAATCATTGCTCCTTTTCTGCGATTCACACTCTTTTGTTCCACCACTTGTTGTAGGTGGTCATCCAAGGGAGATGTGTATCATTCTCTGCAGGGGGTACAGACTTTGCTAAGAGCATCTTTTCTCTTGGCACAGCCCAGGGGTTCTGTGTAGGTCTAGGTGGATAGTAACAGTACAACAATATAGCAATAAGCAAAGCATGAATCCTATGTTTGTGTGTTTCCCAGGAAATGGGATCATTTCTTAAAAAAAATTTTCAGGTGATAAGTTTTACAATAGGCTTATAATATATATCATATAATTATTATCATATACATATAAATTATATGTATTTAGCTCCTATTCATCCTTCTTTAGGGTGGCAAGTTTGTCCTATTATTTTAATCAATAGTATATTGTTTCATTGAAAGTACTGTTTGTATAAGATTTGCTAGGCAAAATCTTGTACAAGAGAGAGATTGGACTAAAATGAGTGTATGGGACCATTCTATAAAGCATTTCCCAGTGAAGCTATTTTCACAGGAAGATTTTTGCAAGGTATGAGAGCCAGAATTTGGGTCATAATTATTTATGGCACAAAACCATGAAATAAGCAAAGTAATGAGACAGCAATATAGTCTTTGCCTGAAAGACTGGTGAATTATTTTGGATGAGGAAGAACTGACAAAGTGTATCTTTTATTTCCAATTCTATAAAATGGGTAAATTAATTCCAGAGATGGCAGATGGTGGTCTGGCAGCCAACAGGAGACATGGTGACAGTATTAAATAATGACTCTTGTAGTCTAACCAGTTACAAGTTTCAGCATGTCTGAATTCTTTCAAAAACACCTCTGTCCAAGCATCCTTCTTGACAGCCTACAAATATAAGAATGACTCATGCTGAGGGGAAAGCTCCAGTTCCACAAGGAGACATAGAACTGCAGAGATCCCACAAAATGCAAACTGCAGTGTGCCCAAGAGGAATGGCAACACTTTGAACCCAAAACCATTCAAAAAATACAACCTTCCCATTTTTGAAAGGGAGATAAATAACTGAGAAATGGGAGAAACCCCACTGGACTATGACACTTACGCAGTTTCAATGTACCTTGTCAGTCTGAAATCCTGATAGTCTACATTTGAGCTTTCCTTGTAGATAAAGGCAGTCAGATCCTGGGTGTTTAGCTACTCATGTCCCAGATGCCAAGAAGATCACAGAATGCTCTCGAGAAGATGAATTATTGACAGTCAGGATGAGACTGCTGGAGAGAGCCAACCTTAGCTGGCCATGCCTTTCCCGGACTGGAAAACATTCAGTCCTGATGTGACCTGCTGATCTGCTTCCAAATCTCCTTCAGGCTCTCAGCTGAAAGTTAGATGAGTCACATGGATCAGTGGAAGAATCTGTGAGAACTGACAACCAGCCAAGCAGACTGACCTCAAGAGTCTCTTCCTATCACAGCAGTTTGGAAGATCTCTCTGCAGGGCCAGCATCAATTCTTGCTGCAAATTTAAAAATATTTAAATGTCTTGGAAGGGATCTTCAGAAATCCTTGTTCAAATACTCACTTTACAAACCCTTTTTCTATTAAAAGGCATCCTGCACCTATAGACAGCAAGTACGTGAGTAATAACTGGGACTGCATTCATATCAGATGTCACATATTAAACAGAACAGAAGGTTCAACAAAAGCATACCTCACTAAAAAAGATTCCTCCACGGGAATTCATTAACTTTGGTTTCTTAGAGGAAAATACAGTTTTCAACACAATTTTGCAAAATCAGTTTTCATTTTAAAACACTATGATGAGGGAAGACTGGCCAGTATAATTCACTTCATCAAGTATTTCTGTGTTTGCTGACAGGGGACCACTTGGACACCATACACAAGGGATGGAGCAGGGCAGTTTTTGCAGACATCAACAAAGAAATTGCAAACATTGAAGGGCAGCATAGTATTGCAGTGAAAGGGTGAAAAGCCAGTGACCTAAGGTGCATGACATACATTTAAGATGTGCCCATCCAGATATTCCCGACTGTGATAATTAGGTAATATTAGATTACCTCTCCTAATTTAGGTGTCTAAAATTAGATACCTGAATTTAGACTGGTCATCTTCGTCTGCCTTCACAGACACTCTGAAGAAAGAGGCATCGCCAGAGATGTTATTTACTTCCATTTTTCACTTAGACTAGTTGAAACAAGTTGCTACTGGATATGGCCTTTCCCTCCACAGTCTGAGAGGGCAGTCAGAGTTGTACAGCTGGGCAATACACAGCTGGGCATTACACAACCAACTTTTAGATATGTAAAGGTAGTGGAAGGAATCCCATTCTGCACTGCATTTTATTGGCTGGACTCCAATACATGTGGCAGCTCTCAGGACACCCTTTCCCTTTGCAGTACCAAGTATTCTCCACCTTCTTACCTGAGCTGGTCTTTTTCTTAGCATTGTTGTATATTAAAGGACTTCTGTGCTTCAGTCCCAACTTGGCTACATTTTACTTTTGGGTGCTACCCAAACACTCTTTGTAGAGCGCTCTGAATTTTTTCAGGATGAAAGGAATTACACAAATATTGAGATGCTGTGCTGTGGGGGAGGGACAGTAGAACTGACTCCTCATGTTGATACTCACCAAGATCTTACTGCACATGACCCCAGCAGCTGGTTTGTTCAAACTCCTTGCTAAGTTTATCCTTAGCTTGCTCTGGTCACCCTCAGATGGAGCACTGCATGCAGCCACCAAGGTACCACTGGAAAAGGGCAGCAAGATTAACTGGTAGATTTCTTAGATAACTCAGTAAGTCACCTGCCTAGCTGTGTTCAATTTCAGTGGCTTTGGGTAGCACAAATTCTTTAAATTTCTCTCATAATTTCAGTAAGGTGAGCAGCCCTTGAGGACTAAGATCATCATCTGAGATTCCCATCTTTAATTGTGAATCCGAAATACTGGGTTCTTTCATTTAAAGCATCCAGTGATTGGGTCGTACCATGACCAATTTGTGGTCTTTATGAATGAAAACGTCAGTTTTCACATTATGCAAAGGCTCACATAAGCTCAAAAATGGAGTCCATACTTTAAAAAGCTCAGTAGCTGTATTGCAGTGGAAAAGAAAACAATACCTTAGTGAGAAGAGCCTGCACTGCAGCACTGTCCTGTCGTACTGAGGGGCAGAAGGAGAAATGAAGTGTTTATGGGCTACCATACTTCTTTTGTGCTCTGCTTAATAAGGATCAAAGGTGAAAATAAGAGATCAAAGATGAAAATAGAAGTAACTCGTGCACTGTACCATGCTGCAGACCACAAATGTGGAAGGAATTCACAGAGCTGGTCACACATACATTAATGCTGGCCGAGATCATTGATTTTGTTAAGCAAGTCAGTAATGTCACTTCCTCAGTGATATCAATAAATAAGGCCAGTGTTAGAGAAATAGTTTCTATAGCAACTGAAGTTGCATAAAGATTCCCTAATTATTTGCTGTGAGGTATTAGCAGATGTTGTGGCTGCTGTGTCATCTCCCTCTTAGCCATGTTTTCCTTACATATCCAAATGATGAATAAGAGGAACATCCATTAATAAGCTGATCTTCAAGCAGACCGGGTTGCTCAGAGCCCTGTCTACCCTAACCCTGAATGTTACCAGGGATGGGGCATCCTCTACCTCTCTGGGCAACCTGTGTTGGTCTTTAACCACCCTTACTGAAAAAATTTCCTTATATCTAGTTTGAATTGACCCTCTTTTAGTTTGAAACCATTACCCTTTGTCCTGTTGCTACAGGCCCTACTAATAACTCTGCCCTTCTGTGGTCCTTTTCTAAAGGCAAACACAGAGAATGGGAATCAAGCATTACAGCCAACCCTTGTCCCTTTTTGAGATCGGGGGTTTATCAAGCAAGAGATTCCCATAGTGGAAAAACAAAGAAGCACAATGCATGTGCTTATCATTGTCACATTACTGACAGATATACTTGAAGTGGAAAATAATAATAATAAAAAATTCAAGGCCCTTCTAGGAAAGCCTGACTGCCCACACTGTGAGTGCCATGAAAAGACCTTTTCATGACAGAAGCCACAGTTCTCAAATGGAGTATACTTTATCCAGTATCAGTTTCTATGCTGAAGCAGGGTTGTTCTACCTCAGATTTCACTGGCAAAGGAGGAAAGTCTGAATAGAAGATATGTCAGGTGATGCTACCTCTAACAAAGTGCAGGTATTTAGAGCCCTTTCACCTGCCTGCAGCCCAGAGGTTGCTAATAGTTGCATTACTCATTCCCTGAGTTTCCCTCACTGCCCTATCACATTTATGTGTGAGAATCGAGTATTTATGGCCCTTTTAGATTTTATTTGCAAAGCTTTAATGTAGTCTAGAGTCATACAAACTGCTGAATGTGTATACATATAGACCAGTCTGAATATTACCCAATTTATAAACTGCAAACTTCTCCTTGAAATTGCTGGAAACTACTGGACAATTATGGAAAGTTTGCAATTATTTCCTGCCTTTTCACTCCTTAGGTCACTAGCTGTCATTGCGTGCTCTTTTCCTGCTAAACAACTCAGTGGAGAAAAAACATTTCCAAGGCACAGAAATGTCACTGTGAAATCACACCATGAACCATTCAGTCCCACCGTGAAACACTCACTCCATTGGATCCTACAAGCAGATTTTTTTCTCATCTCTTGGCCACTTCCACTTGAAGTGGGCCCCTGGTGGTGTCCCTTTAACTGGTGTCCCCTTTGCAGTCAGATTTGCTGTAATGCAGTGTGGCAGCTGCAATACAAGGATCGTCTCCTTTGCTTTGAGAAGCTCCCCTGCGAATACACCTCTGAAAATTTCTCATACCAAAAGTCCAAAGATGCCTGTATGCATAGGTATATAAGTACACATACTAAGAAGCCACTTGAATTATGAATACAGTTTAATCCTGGTGACTCCACATTTCTCAGTGAGTGGACCTTGGGATGGGTGTGGTCCTGTTTGCTGTTACTGTGCTGCATTTCTGTCATGAATACTTTTATTTCTGCACTAGAGTTTCTAGCTACATTGTCTTGGTAAAAGATGTGTATCTTGCCCTATGTTATATAAATATATTTATCCATTTTAAATTGCCCTTTAACTTGCAGATACGGCATGAATTGTCTAATCCAGTTTGAAGATTTTGCCAATGCTAATGCTTTTCGTCTCCTCAACAAATACCGCAACAGATACTGTACATTCAATGATGATATTCAGGGTAAGTACAGTTAGGAAAATCAAATTTAACCTTCACCTTGTCCTGAGAACCGGTGGCTAATGTCACAAGACTGTTTATTATACAGTAGTCCAATGTCAGACAAATTTTAGAGTTTACACAGAAGCATTTAAACATATAAACAAAAGCTCAGCCATCTGAGTTGGAAAGTGAATCTCCATTGTTTTTAGGAATTTAGCTGTTCATTGCAGAAACATTCAAGGGAGAAAATGGATCATATGCTTTAGATTATGCAGGTAACTTAGAGAGTTACATTAATTTTCTATAATTTAGCCAAAACAATGGTGATGTTTTAACAGTTATGCAAGGCTTTCCGTTTTCATGACCCAGGTGGTCATTAGCTGATCCTGGCATTTACCCTCTATTGTTATACTCTTTACTACATGCACAAAAATAAAGGTAAACCAGCTTCTTTCCTCTCTGTGGATGCTAACTCTGCAGTAATCTGAGAACAGATCTGTTCTCCCCTAGCGTGGTTAACATAACTCTTCCAGCATCAAAGAGAAGTGACAGCAGCAAAGCTGGGGTTATAACAAGCAAGTCTCCAGGCCCTGAGAGGCTCAGCAGTCAGAAGGATTGCTCAATGCCCAGAGGGATGCAATCTGCATCCCAGTCTGGTGCTGACTTTGCTTTAAACCTTTGGAAGGGCAGTTTGCCCATGTGACAGGGACAGAACCTTCCCAAGTGTCAGCAAACAACCAGTTCTCCTCTGCATCCCTTCATCTTTTCTTTTGTCTAGTCCTGCTTGCAACATGCAGAAATTTCCAATGTTTGATTTAATTATTTGCTGTCAGTTGGGCTCATCTTCACTTGGTACTTGAAAGAGACTGAAAGAAACATCAGTGTTGTTTTTCACACAATGCTGGTTCTTTTGTGAGCAGACTGTCCAGTGCTGTTTCTGCATCTGCTGCTTATCTAACAATATTTGGCAATGTGTATAGCAGCTTCTTCCTCTCTGACACAAGGAGTAAGATCCTGGTTGGGGAAATATGGTTGGCATAGTGGGATGCATGGACCTGCTCAAAGACATTTTCATGAAGAGGGTTTAGAAGCAGAGAAGCTGAAGGCATTTCAGGGAAGGACAGTACTCCTGTACAAGAAGACTCATCAGGTGTTCTTGCCACCCCCAAAAACTTCCAGCAGAGACAGAACACAGAAAAAGAAAACCCAGGAGATACATTTTTGAATTGAAGTATTGAATGGGGGAACCAAGCACTCAGACTTTTCTGAAGACAGGCAGATTAAGGCCATAATAAGAAGCCAATATTGTAAAGATTTCTTGTGGATTAGTTGCTCTCTCTGAAAGTGGAAAGGGGACTCAGCAGTCAAAAACAGGCCAGGTGATGTGGAAAATCACACATCAGGGACCTGGATGTAGATTTTCTTGGCAGAACTGGAGTGAATGGCAAAGGTTTCTTGGTGAATTGGAAAGGTTTCTTTGATAATAGAAGAAAAAGATAATATTAAAACCAAACTGCAGATTCTGAGTGGGAAGTGGGAGAATATTTTTTATAATTTTCTTTTGGCCATAGGTCATAGCTGAATGCCTCAGGCAGCTCCTGGTAATGACTGCTCCAGAGCAGCAAACCACATCCAAGAGGATGCCCTAAAACTGTATTGTCATAAAATGGACCTTATCTGATTCTCCCCAGTTAGATATGTCACTGTGCATAGGAGGCATCAAGTCCCCCAAAAATTCTTTCAAGTCCTGCCTTTTGAAAGAGTAGGCTTTTACCTCTTTGTAGTAAAACATTCTTGTATTCTCAAATAAAGCATTTTGCTGGCACTGGTTTCTCAGTAGTAGATAAGTAAAGAAATCTTGCTGAGCTTTTGCACAACAAGCAATGAGTTGAAGGAAGCAAGCACCCATTTGGGCTTTCTTATGGAGCTGTCAGAAAGAAAAGGGATGTCCAAGCTTGGGTTGTAGTCAGAAATTAGTTTTGAGGACCTTTGGAATGCTGAAGTAATGTGGATCTACTCAGTTAACTCTGCTTGGAGTCATGTCAGAGATGAGAGTTGAATCTGGGATGAGTAGTCTGATTTACCCACCCTAATATATCCCTCTGTATCCTCAGGTGATATGAGAAAGGTAGGAAGTGGCATTCTCACTTACACCCTCCTGTTCTTTGGATTTAGCTTAGACTCTCTCTTTTCTAACATGCTGATGTTTCACGACTCACCTACTTAAAAAAGTGTTAGAGTTCAATGTAAGTGGTGTTTAAATGATTAATGAGAATTATACAAAGCCTTGTTCAAGCAGCTCTGATTAATTTTACTCAAGCAAGACAGGAACAGACCTTCTGAAGCCTGAATTGTTGCAGCTTCTGAGCTGGCAATATGTTAAGTATGTTGAATTAGAAACACATCTTAGGCACAAGCAGTGTGAGTTAGATCGGGCCTGAGCTATACTAATTTAAACTCATTGACCATAGGTTAGTGGGATTCTGGATGCAGTGGCCCTACACATACTCAGCCAGATGAATGCGGGAAAAAGGTATAAATTGCTTCCCTTAAGATTCTTTAGGCCTCCCTGTTGCTGCCCCAGGGCCTACACAAAATGAAAAACAGTTTAAAATATTAATACCTACTTCTTTTTTTTTTTCCTACTAATTACTGTATTTCCAAATCCATCCTAACCCCAGAGAATAAAGGTGACTCAGACCCCTTCCAGTTGGAGCCAGTGTGCTGATGCTGAGTGGGATGCCTGCCAGGTACCACCAGCTGGGATGAGGTGATTGCTTATTCTGAAAGCCATCAGCTTGGGAGCTCTCAGGAGCTGGCTCATAGTGCCCGTTGCTTATTCTGAAAGCCTTCAGCCTGGGATTTAGGCAGGAGCTGGCGCACAGTGCCCATGTGTGGGAGTTCCCATTGAGAGAGTGCTTCTCCTTCCTCTAAGGGGGTGATGACATCAGTCCTTTCCCAGCTCTGTCTGGGTTCATGCAAGGGGCAACAGCTTCAATTACAGCTCTGAGGGAGAAAATTGATTGTCACTTCTTCCTTTTTCCCAGTAAAGTACCAGGGCAGGCTCTGAAGCACATAAGATTAGAGGTACATGAGAATGCTTTAGTTCCTGATCTTTCTCTTCCTACTCTAACTTTGCCCCACTTAATTGTCCACAGTGATAAACAGAAAGCATACAATTTAAAAGTCTTGCAAAGTTGTGAAGTCTGGTGAATCCTTGAAGCAGGCATCTCTGGATTCCTGCTTCATACAAGAAATGACATAAAGCCATTGAAGACCTTAGTTTGGAAGGGACCTCTGGACATCAGCCAGCCCTCACTCAAATAAAGGGTGATTTCAAACTTAGATCAAGTTTTATATTAGCTCAGGTTCCTTAGAGCCTTGTCCAGCTGAATACTTCGCAGTATATACAAGGATGGGTAGCACAATCTTTGTGCTACCTGTTCCAAAGTTTTCTCATCTTCTTTGCGCATTTTTCCCCTAATATTTAATTGGAATTTTGCTAACTGTTCATTGCCCCTCATCTTTTTTTGTACACCTCTGGGAAGAATCTGGCCTCTTTACAAACAGTCCAACCAATGCTTGTAAACAGAAATTAGATGATGTCTTACTCTTCTTCAGCCCTTTCAAACCCAAGCTCCTCAGTCCTTTTTGTATTACCCTGGTCATATTTGTGTCCCTCCTCTGGACTTGCTCCAGTTTGTCATTGTGATGAAAGCCGCAAATGGGACATGCATGTTTAGAGATGACCTCAAAAGTGCTGAAATAGAAAAAAATTATCACTTTTACTGACCTACTGTTGACACAGTCTAGCAGGATGTTGGCCTTCTGTGCCACAAGGGCTTATTGCTGGCTCATCTTCCACTTGCTGTCCACCATGACCCCAAAGTTTTCTTCTGCAAAGCTGCAGGACTTTGCATTTGCCTTTGCTGACCCTCACGAGGTTTCCCTGAGCCCATTTCTCCAGCCTGCTGAGATCCCTGTGAACAACTGTCATACCGCCACTGTATCAATCACTATCCCCAATTTGCAATCATCCATAAACTTTACGGAAGTGCACTCTGCTTTATAATCCAGATTGTTATGAGAACTTAAATAGTATTGGCCTCTTCATACTACTGACCACAAACCTTTGAGCCTACCAGCCCAGCCACTTTCTTACCCACTTTTTCAGTCTGTACCTCTCCAGTTTAGCTACACGGATGTTTGGGGAGATTTTTAAAAGGCCTCATGCAGATCAAGGAAAGCACCCAGAGTTCTAGTTCCATGATGAGAATTTTAGGCATGCAAAATTACAGCATCTCCATCAACTTCTGCCTATTCAGCAGGGATTGTTCAAGAGACAAAGTCCATGAGACCTGATGAGATGCATCTAAGGATTCATCTGAGGTGCACGGCCAGCAGCATTACAAAGTCACTCTTTGAAAGGTTATGGTAACTGAGGAGATTCCTAATTCCTGAAAAAAAGACAAATATCACACCTATCTTCAAGAAAGGCAAAAAGAAAGATCCAGGGAATTTTAGCTCAGCTAGACTGTTAGTCACCTTATCTGGAGATTACAAAGTCTTCTGGAAGTGCACCTAGGAACTTGAAGGTGAATGAGAACAGTGTGGATCTCCCAAGGCAAATCATACCTGACCAACTTAGCTGCCTCTTGAGATGTTTACTCAGTACTGAACAGCAGAAGTAGTTCTCCAAGTTTAGTCAAAATTGCAGAAAAAAGGAAGAAACATTTAATGTGTTATTTAATTAATTGTGTTGGACTGTGTCATTCAAAAGTTTTTCACACATACAGGCAGGGGCAAAGAGAGCAGTGCACAAAAGCATAAAACCTGTTATCTAAAGTAGGCTGCGGACAATGCTCAGGGTTCCCCCTTTCACAGAACACCTCTGAGTATTTTCCAAGTCATTAGAGCAATGATTCCCCTTGGTCGTAGGATGTGTGACTGCTGATGATCCTTAAAATATCTCTTGACCCACCAACCACCTTTTCTCATTATCCTAGCAGATAACCTTTCCATAACCTTCCCAAGACACTTCAGGAAGCAGTGCCTGGCCTGGAGCAACAGTGCCCCAGATCTCAGCTGAGGCTGGGAACAAGCTGACTCCAGTGCCACAAATCTGAGCAGCTTCAAATACTTGGGCAAGTTGGAAATCAATCATGTGCAAATGAGGCCTGTTTCACAGGCACGTTTCCATGCGCTGTGAGAAGGAGGCGAAGTGAGAGTTCTTGGCTCAGCAGTAACTAATTTCAGCGTATTAAAATGGTACAGTATCTTACTTTGTTGTTTCAGCTGGCATGGCAAATGCATCGGTAATTATCACAGGAAGCTAAGGAGGGGGAAGCACAATAGGAAGGGAGTGCGGGACGGTACCGTACTGTGGAACAAAGCAGGCAATGTCTTCCCAGGCAGCTCCTGAGCAGCATGCTTTCCCTGGGGATTTACCCAACCCGGAGTTAGATGTGGAGGTGTTCTCAGTCCTGTAGAGGTTCACTATTAACAGCCCCTCTGGACCTGCTGTGCTCCTCACCAGAAGAGGCTGCTGCATTTCCCCTTGGTGCTGCTGCCTTGGCTATGTAAGGGCCAGCTCCTGGGTTTGTGTTGAGTTCACACACTGACTGCTACACAAGCCAGGTCAGAACAGTTCAGAACAGCACTCCAGGCTGTAAATGGGCCTCAGTTTCCTGGGCTTATCAGTGCAGCACTCTAAAGATCAGGACTATATCTTCTGTCACTTTTGGGAATTGTGACATCTGTTTCCCTTTCTTTTTCTGCTTTTCTTGTTTGCTGTTTTTCTCATTCACTGGATGCCACTGCCAACTCCTCCTCTGCAGTGAAAAACAGCACAGGTCACCTCTGCGTTAAGCTGTCTGTGATCTTTTAAGTCCAGGCTCAGGAGGCCAAGTGAAAAGAAGAAAGGGCTGTGCTCTGACCTGGTTTAGCTTATTGGTATGCAGCAGCATGCACAGAGTCCCCGGAGCTGTGATGGAGATGCTTTCTTGCAGAGTGCTGGCAGCTGCCTGACAGCCTCTGCCCGTGTGGGTGCACGAGGGGGCTCGGCCTCGCTGGCACAGTGGTTGCAGGCTGGCACCGTACAGGCAGGAGGGAGGGCACTGCTGCCATGGTCAGGACCCATCATTAAGGTTATGCACAGTATAGTCCAAGCACTCTACAGTGGAAGGATTAAAAGCAGGAACACAGAGATGGCCTCATTAGGCTTCTCCTTTGTCAGGCAGCTCTTCTCCATGCTACCATCAATTCTGGGTCACCCTGAAGAGAGCAAGTTCCATCCCTATGCATCAATACTTTGCATTTTACGCATCTTCTCATTGACTAACTGCACCATTTCTAAGTTTATTTTCTTAATGTCTTACAGAGGCCCTCTGGGGGAAGGGTAACACCAGCCCACAGCCATGAAGGGGAAGACCTTGAGCTGCAAACACTTTGGCAGTTTTTTGCTCCAATGTTGTTGTGTTTGACTTTTGAGTATGCATTTGGAGTGGATCTGGACAAGCTCCACTCTGCTTTCCAGTAATGGGCGGAACTGCTGCAGGGAGTTAATGTGAACCAGAATTTGGAAAAGCCCTAGGCTTCCTCCTCATCCATAAATTTAAATGTATTTCCTTGGCTGCCCTTTGCTAGAGCTGTTAAAGTAGAGTTTGCTGTTCCCCGGGCCCTCATATTGGCATGGTTTTGACAGGGCAAAGTCTAAGCAAGCAGGTCAAGAGTAAAAAAAAAAGATCAGGCTGAATTCAGTCATCTTTTCCACCAATGTGCTGTGGAGAAGGAGGAATCACTCACACAGGTGTTGTGAGAAGAAACAGGCAGTGGTGTGTTCTGCACGTTCCCATTGCTGCTATTAGAAGGATTCAGCGTGGTGGTGATGCTCAGCTCACCTCAGCCAGCCCTCCAGGACAAGTGACAGGGCAGTGCCAGCCATCAGCAGGAGAGGACTCCTGCCCCCAAGCACCCCCCTGGTCCACACTTTCCCCCTTGTCCCCTGCTCAGCCGCTGGCTGCTGGCACGCACGGCACAGCCTTGATCTCGGCACTGGGCATCACTTGCCCCGGTGACTAGTGCAGTGCTTCCTGTAACTCCATGTGCAGAACTGCTCGCCCCTCTGCCTGCTCTCCCCACCCTGAGGAAGGGTCCGGTCCCTGGAATGGGAGCCTCTCTGCTACAGCCTTTCCCATGCGATGCTGTGGAGCAGATCCTTTCCTCAGGTTATGCTCCAGTGTATCTCCACTGACATCTACTGGGGCTTGCTCTCACTTGCAGTAGTACAAGTGGAACATCAACCCCACAGAGCTTTCCTTAATGTTTTACAATATTCTGAATGTGCCTGAGTGTCAGAAATTGAATTCTGCAGAGATGGCCAAGTTCCTGAGTGTGCCTTAGTTTTGAATGCCTTTTTTTTGTACTGGTTCTGTTCCTGTAGACTTCCCAGGGAGGTCCCGAGGTCTGTTTGCTATTTTGTGGTACCATGTTTAGCACTCACTTTAAGTCTTGGATAGACAAGATGATTTGCAAGCACTTTCCTTTCTTCTCTCTGTACCCTTCCATATCTCACCTCAGATACTGACCAGCCAAGCTGGCTCTTGCTAATTACTTAGGGAAGCAGTTATCCGCTATAGCAGCACTCACTCTCTTTAGAAAACAGATAGACCAACGTGTTGAAGGATGGCTGGTTTTTTCTTGCCATGGTGAGGAGTTTCCCGCCCCAGTCTGACTTTGTGATCCTTTTAGAACTGAAGCACAGTGATTAGCCAATTCTTTACATGAACCAGCTGTGAACTCTTCTCCACAGAGATACTCTGTTGTTCCATGCTCAGAAATTGTAATTATCAAAGAAAAATAATTGAGCTAAGGCCAAGGTACAGTAACTTTATTACTTGAGTAATGGGGGTGAGATGCAATTTGGGAGATGTAGAGGGATTAGAAACACATTGGAACGAGAGAGGAGGATTAGGAGTGGCAGAGCTGAACAGAGCCCTGCTGTTAGTCAAAGCTGCAGTACAAATGCAGGGGATGAGTAATGGCACACCCAGTCCCACAGGTCTCTACTCGGCAGACTGAGTCCATGCCACCTTTCCTTCCATACACACCACGTGTCAAATTCCTGCTAGTGACACCTTTAAAAAGTACCTCAAGTACCTCCCTCTGTTGAGTCTCTCAAGAGCAGTTCCCTCTTAAATGGGTTTGCAAATACCAGCATTTGTCCCAAAAGACTTCTTGACAATCGCAGGGTATGAAGCAGCTTTGCCTGGGTCAGGACCAAGAGAAACAAGATATTTCTCCAGTTACATTTCAGTCTTTTCAATACTTTCCAGGCATCTATGACAGCTAATGCTGTGACCTGACACTTACACCATCACACTGTAATGGTTTCACTTCTGGTTTTTTAACTTTGATCAGTTCCCCACTCGCACCCACACAGGGTTTTGGGGATTTCTGTGCAAAACAAGCTTTGGAGATAGTGTGTGAACATGTGTGAGTGTACACATAGATGTTTATGCCCTACTTCATGTCACAAGCTTGTCTTTGCTGACAAGTGGGGGACCCTGATCTCCTCCCATTTCTTTACAGTTCAGATTTACAGGGCGGAATCTCTCCCTGCACAGATTAGATGTCTGCAACAAAAGTGTCTACATGTATTCCAGTTACCTTGTCTCTCTAAAAAACATGTGGTAGTAGTGGCTCTTCTAGGGTGCATTTCATTTGACCCGGTTCAGGTGGCTGCTTTAGCATGAGCACGAGCAGGATCGTACACGTTTGCTTAGAGGAGTCCCATCCTCAGCATCTGTCATGGCAGCACGCCAAGCACTCCTGCTGATTATAGACTCACCATAACATAGAGAATGAGCATGGACTGGTTATGTGATGCCCATAAAACACAAAATCTAAAAACTAAGCAATTATCCAGTGTTCAATTTCTTGGACATTCATTATCTTCACCTGTAATTTTCCTAGTCCAGTGGAATTTCACCAGGTAAATACTGAAGCAACGAGGCACTCAGTGTCTGGTTCCCTCCCCATCAACTCCCTTTTAAACTCACTGACTGAACTCAGATGCTCTGGATTGGGAAATGTAATGGTAAAAACTTTTTTGAGCTGATGAAGGGAATTCATCCTTGGTGCTGGAGCAAGTGTCTCAAGTGATGCACTGCAAGTCAGTCTAGTCTGCTTGTGTTCAAGGCATGAATGCTTGCAGTACCCTCATGAAGCCATGGATGCCTCATCCCTGGAAGTGTTCAAGGACAAGTTGGATGGGGCTTGGAACAACCTGATCTAGTGGAAGATGTCCCTACTCGTGCTGGGGTAGTTGGAACTAGATGCTCTTTAAGGTCCCTTCCAACCCAAACCATTCCATGGTCCTATGAAGTGATGCTGCTGTTCTCTAGCAGTGTGCCAGTGTGGACACCACGTCTGCTGCAGGAGGGTGGCTGCTGTCACCTCTGCTAAACCAGAATCACTCTTAAGAGAGGTTAATTTGGAGAAATAAACTCATCTGAGTTATAATCACAAAATGTTTCACATTGTACTGACAAATACTTCTGGTCTGGCCTATAAAGATTTTTTTGTCAGAGTAGTTTATATAGGTTCCCTCAACAAGGTAAGTCTTGTGAATAAAATTACTTCTTTGGCAGAGTACTTGTGCTTCCACTAGATCTCCTGCTTGCTAGGAAGTTAGAAGAGTGTGAATCATTCCCCAGTGATATACCAGCAGATTCCTAGTTTGTCTGTGGCTTTTGCACTAAAGAAAAGGAGCAGGTAAAACTGAATTTGTTTTCTGGGTCCTTCAGAGATGAGGCAGCTCCATCTGCTGGTGTCACTGCTTTGGTCATGTCTGCTCAGGAGCTGCTGTTTCCCAGCCAGGCTGTTCCGGATGCCTTGTAGCACCCCAGGCCCTAAGGACCCTGGAGGGAACCTCAGTGAAGCACTGGCTACTTGAAACCCTGAACCTCTGCCTGATTACATGGGCAGCAAAATATGAAATGCTGGAAATTTGGTGAAATCAGGCATATTAGCCTGAAAGTGGTTATTGCCTGCCCCAGCCATGACCACCCCCACAAGACTCATTACTTGTGGTCTGAGTCTCACAAAGCTTCTAAAGATGAGAATGGAGAGACCAGCACTAGAGCTGGGAAGAGATCAAAACTAGGGCATATCCAAATTGATATTCTTTCAAATGCTAAGGAATAAAACTAATCGATTTTATGATCCATATGAGTCCCTTCCAACTTTACATATTCTGTGATCAAACTTCCTCCTTCACTCCCAGGTCCCCTTTAACGCTTGCATCCAGCTTGCCCAGATGAGTTACCACCAGTGCCTGAATCCTTATTAATATGTGCCTTACTTGATTTATTTCCACTGTATTCCCTCACCTGGGACAGGACCTTAGATGAATGTTGCATGTGACTTATGTGTGAGCTATGTGGGGTAAAGGCAGGTTATTCAGTCTGGACATTTGTCCCCCTTAATGCATGGAGAGCTGTAGATATCACAGCGGCTGTAACAGCAGGACTGCTCCATTTTCTGCATTGTTTCCCACTAATCTGGGACTAACTCCTGTTTTCGATGACTCCTTAATGTTTAGCAGGAGGATGTGATGGCTGTGAGTCAGGGTGTCAGGGTGTTGGAGGAATAAAAGAAACGGTGATGCTGGGCTGTGAAGGTAAATAGGAGAAGAGGATGGTAATTCCATGATTACAGAGGATTTTTTGACAAGGGGACCTGTCACTGCTCGACACACAGACACACACACACACTCACTTTGGTGAGAAGGCATGACCTGTTTATTACGAAAATCTGACTCCATTTTATAGTATTTCTACAAAGGCCAGGGATTGGGGGAGCAGGTTGACACCTCTCCCCATCCCATTGCTCAAGACAATTGTCCATCAGCTGTCCATATCTCTAAGTACAAGAATGCAAACTTTCCATGATTTAATGAAAACATTGCTGCTGTTTACAACACCCATGCATGAGAAACAACCTAAACTATGAAAACTGTGAAACAGAAGAGAAGGTTGAAAAATCAGGGTGACAGGGACCCAAGTTCAAACCACTGCTCTGCTACAGGGGTTTTATGTGACCTTAGAGATTTCAGGTGCATCTTAAACCCTTGCATATTAGTTATTAACTTCTTCTGACATTTTGGTGTCCCTTTAACTCTACATGGAGGCAAATTTGTGTTCTCCAGCCTTGCAGGAGAATTTGAATGTTAATATTTCAGCATAGGGAATACACTCTGATCCTTCAGTGACAGAATCTAGGAGAATGGTTCCTACCACAAGGCTTCTGACAGTATATCTGCAGGGTAGACAATGCATTTTCCAGGATGTCCATCTTGTGGTGTTTCTCTCTTCCAGGCACAGCATCTGTTGCGGTTGCTGGCATCCTTGCAGCTTTAAGGATCACAAAGAACAAGCTCTCTGACCAGAAGTTTGTTTTCCAGGGAGCTGGAGAGGTAGGAGTATTCCTGGCCTTACACTGTAATATGCTCCATCCTCAAATTTAGAGAGAGAAAATTCCTGCAAGGCTTGGCTTCATGAGGATGAAGCACAGAATCAGGTTTCTTGTCACTGGGCAGGATTGGTCCCTATCGGTGGATCTTGCTACTGTGTGGAAGTTACCAACAGTCTTTCAGTGATTTCTTGGCCCATGATTCCTGGGGATACTCCGTACATACTACAAGGCTGCCCATGTGTCAGTAGGGCTTTAAGTACCTTTAGGGAAGTCCCCTAAGAGGTAGGACTATTAAGGAGGCTGGTTTGAGTTCTCAGGGTTGATGTCTAGGGTAAACCAGAATTTCTTTAGCAGCAGAGTCCAAAGGACTCAGACTCAAAGAACTGTAAGGGCACAACCTTTCTATCTGGAGTCAGTCATAGTACTCCATGGCAGAAGCCAGGTTGCCTGTATGGTGCCTTGCTCAAAGAGAGGGGAAGAAGAAGAAGCCTCCAAAGCCTGGTCCATGGACTAAAGGTGTTGGTCCAGGACCTGTCTCAGCTCTCACCCACCTGTGAGACTTTGGGAAGGTCTGTTACTATTTGTCTGTCCCTCACTGAGACAAAGATTGCTCTCTCACTCTCTCCACACCCCTGCTGGCAGACATGTCTGTGCTGGTCACCATCTCTGTGGCACAGAACCCCTCCTGCCTTGTTAGTCCCCATTTGGGCAGGAGGGCCAGGCATGGCTGTGGGACCACACATAGCATGTCCAGGGCTGCTTTCCCAGGCAGGAATGGGAGAAGACTTTCCTCATGGCCATATTTCAGATGCAGCAGTCCCCCTTGGCTTTGAGTTCCTCTGTACTGGCATGGCCACTAGCATTTTTTAAGTGTCTGCCTCTTTTCCTCCCCTGCAGCAGCTGGTTTAAATTATGGAGACAGCTCCTGCTTGTCAAGGTACCACCTCTGCTTCTTCAGCCTCACCTGCAACCTGTTCTGCTGAATGATTGTGAGGGTTTTTATTTATGGCAGCACCTACAATGCTAAAATCAGCTCCATGCCTTGGCACTGAAAGAGCAGAAAGTGTCCCTGCTTTGTGTACTGCTGAGGGATGACCCAACCCACCTCTCATTTAAAGTCTTCCCCCAAAAGATAATGCTATCCCAATGAAGTGTTTCTATACTGTGTTCCAGGCTGCAATGGGCATAGCTCATCTCATCATCATGGCCATGGAAAAGGAAGGCGTTTCACGAGAGGATGCTATTAAAAAAATTTGGATGGTGGACTCCAAAGGACTGATTGTGAAGGTGAATTTGTCTCCAGAGCCTAGCTCCACTCACCTGCCATCCATTGCCAGATAGAGAGGCCAGAGCAGGCAGATACCTTGGACCCCTGCTCAGCCCTGAAGTAAGGGCTGCAGTTTTGTTGGTGTCAGCATTGCTGCTCCTGCTTTCAGAGGGCTAGATCTCATGTTGACAAGTGTGCCCAGCAGCACTGGCTGCCCTAAAGGCAACGCTTTGGGCTAGGCCTCTAAAGTGGAAGGATACTCTGCTGGCCATGGCCTCAAGCAGTGCTGGAAGTCTTGCACATCATATGGGCTATTATCACAGCAAAACTGTGCCCTGCTCAGGTGGTCCAGCCTGGCCCAGCTCCATTCTGCACTCCCTGTCCCCAGGGCCTCTGCTCTTGTTCCTCCTCAGACTGGAGGAGACTTGTACAAGCTTTATGTACAAATGAATGGCAGCCAGGTCCTTCCTCCACACAGTGTACTTCAGTGGGTGAGAGGAGCAGAGGCCAGCCCAGCATGACATTACACCAACCACTCGATGCCTGACTGGCTGATGCTGAGGACCTGCTATGTGGAATCTGCTTTAGGTAGAGGGCTGAGAGATGAAATGAGCTGAAGATGAGTTGCTGTGTTATGTGTCCACATTTTGTTAATAGACCAAAGTTTGACTCCTTTTTCCTCACAGGGCAGAAGCCATCTGAACCACGAGAAAGAAATGTTTGCCCAGGACCACCCCAGCGTGGACACACTGGAAGAGGTTGTGCAGAAAGTGAAGCCTACAGCAGTTATAGGTGGAGTTCACTTAAAATGACCTTTACATGTCAATTCAGTTCTTAGGAGAGTTTCTGGCTTTCTTCCAGAGTCCCCTTTTTGTTCTAGTCAAAACAAAATGAGCTTTTTTTCCCCACCATTTTGTCAGTTGAGTTCGCCAACTCAATAGTTTGCATTAACTATGGGGCACAGGCATCCTCACTTTTGGAGCTGTAGGAGTTCTTTCAGACAGAGCTGTAGAGGGAGGTGCTGGGGGAAACAGAATCTGGGGCTCTCAAGCAACAGACTTGGCCCTGTCAGGCTGGGCAGAACGAGGATGACAACAGGCACCTCAGTAAGTTCCTGGGGAGTCAGAGTGCTGCAGTCAGGCTGGCCAAAGCACTGGTGCCCACTCTGCCTGGAGGAGCAGAGGGCTTTATTTTGAGACAGGCCTTTAATCTCACTGTCATGTGAGGAAATAACATTGCCACCTGCATCTGCAGAGATGACGCTGGTTCCCTCCCACAGTTCATTTACCCTTCCCAGAGGGACCAGCCCGATGCCCTGAGGTCGGGCAGCGGGAAAGCACCGCCTCACTGTGCTGTTGCTGTCCCAGGTGTGGCAGCTGTTGCAGGCGCTTTCACTGAGAAGCTGCTGAAGGACATGGCAGCCTTCAATGAGAGGCCCATCGTGTTCGCCCTGAGCAACCCCACGAGCAAGGCAGAGTGCACAGCGGAGCAGTGCTACCGCCTCACCCAGGTACCGCGGCTGGGCACACGGAGCGGGGGGCCGTGCCTGCACCCGGGGCATGCTGGCAAACGAGCGGCAGCCCACAGGAACTGAAATAACAGACTTTCCAGCTGGGGGTAAAGAACAACTTCCACGCTGTGAGGAGGGTCAGGAGGTGGAGCAGGGGACGGGGCCGAGATTGCTCATGCAGTCTCTGTCCTTGTACGAATCCAGGTCCCTACCAGCCCGAATTACTTCGTGATCCTCTAAGGAAAGTGCTTGTCTCATTCACCCACAGTTGGCTGAGATGTCCCATCCTCTCCGGCTTGTGTTCCCTGTGTTATGCCAACCTAGTTGTTTACATAATTATTTCATCACCCAACTTAGACCCAGTGTCACTGAAGAGTTCCAGTCATGTGGATTGACTTGGCTTGAGGGAGGAGCCCTTGTCTCACTCTTTCCTTTGCCCTCCCCACCACCTATGGCCAGAGCAATCACACAGCCCCAGACCTTTATCCCACATGAGTCTCTCTTCACACCCCTAAGTGGTTGATAGAGAGACAGAAAGACTCCTCAGCAAGATCAGAGCACTTGCAGTACAAACACATGCTCAATGTTTGGTGGCCCTTTCCATGACCGTGATCATGGCTCTGGGGGAGTGGGTCCTCCCAAAGTGTCAAATTGGAGGTGGCTCTAGTGGAGATGCCTCTGCTGACTGAGGTTTGGCAACTCTGTCACCAATGTCCCCTGAGCACAGGTCATGATGAGCAGCAGAAACATAAGACTTCTCTTCCTAATCAGAATGCTTTTTTCTTTCTCTTTGACCAGGGCCGAGGAATCTTTGCAAGTGGGAGTCCATTCTCAAAGGTAACCCTGCCCAATGGACAGACCTTCTTCCCTGGCCAAGGAAACAACGCCTACGTCTTCCCAGGAGTGGCACTGGGAGTCATTGCCTGCGGGGTCCGGCACATCTCTGATGAAATCTTCCTCATCACAGCAGAGGTTTCCAACTGACATTTACCTGATATTGTAAAAAAGATGATAAGAAGCACATGTATCTACTTCAGGTGTTTTAAAGAACCTAGCCCAGGACAATGTGTGGAGGGGAAATGGCTCGGCCTCAGCAAAAAGCTGCAGCCTTCTCCCGTCTGAGGGAAAGCTCATGCTTCCATTACACCTACAGAGGTGCAGGAGCCATGACAGGGTTCTCCTTCTCCACACCTGCTGCCCTAAAACAGCACTTCTGCACTCTGGCTCCAGTCTGAAGTCTGTGATGAAGTGTGTACAAATGTATACAGGTCATGAGTTCCCACTCAGGACTAGTCCCAGCCCCAATGCTGCTGAGGTTTCAGCCACATACCATGTAATGTGAGGGAATGTGGTATGTGCTTGAGACCATCCCTAAAAGCTACCATCCTCTTCTTTCTAGACTATTGCTGCCGAGGTGACAGAGCAGCACCTTGCAGAAGGAAGACTCTATCCCCCCTTGGACAGCATCAGAGAAGTGTCTCTCAAAATTGCTGTGAAAGTGAGTATTTCTGTTCTTTTTTCCAATTTTCATGGTAGGGAGGGCAGAAATTGCCCTGGAATCATTTTTGGTTGGTGTTTTTTTAATTCAGTTTATTCTAAAGTCTAAAGCAATCATTCTCAGGAATTTTTCTGGCCATAATTACTGCTTTGATTTCTTCCATCAGTAAAACTCAAATGTAAAAAATACATTTTGATTCTGGGTGCCTCACAGTTCACAAAGCTTTGCTTTATTGCTTGAAGCTGTGAGTCTTCAGCACTTCAAAAAATGAGATTTAGAGTCAAATTCAAACATGACCCAAGTTGCCAAAAGATTTTAGGTTCCAAATCGGTATTTTACAACCTTTTGTCCTGTATTTAGTTGGGACCTAATTACATAAATATTGTTCCAAGATCGGGACTTGTCTGATTATGGGTTTGGTGCCCTGTATACATCAGACCTGTAACTCAGAGACACCCGCTGAGAATCTCCTTGGCCTGCTCAGAGCTACTGATGAATGCAGAGGGTAACCAAGGAGCTTACGGGTGTGAGCAGAGCTGGCCGAAGGGCTGCTCTCCTTCTCCACCTGCACACCCCAACCATTCTGCCAGGGCAGGGGGCGGCATTTCTTACCAGCCACTGCTTGCAGGTAGCTGGCATTCCCTCACCCAACTGAGGGTGAAGTGCAGCTGACTCACAAAGAGAAAAAAGAAAAAAAATGCACAATTCTGAGGGGTGGACAGAGGGAAAACATGGACAGGGCCAAACTGCAGTTGGTTTCAACTTCATGACATGCCAGCATTGTTTCAGCAGCTCATTTTGCTTATCTTTTTTGCAGATTGTTGACTGGGCCTACAAGCATGGCCTTGCTTCTTGGTACCCTGAGCCAGCAGACAAGGAAACCTTTGTGAAACAGCATGTGTACAGCTCAGACTACGATTCATTTGTTTTTGATGATTACAGGTGGCCCCCTGCAACCATGCAAACACAAAATGTATAATGTTTTGTGAGAACTGTTCTCTCATTATTGCCATCAGTTCCTGTGGTCCATGTCATTGCTGATATAATGCACCTCCAGGCTTGCAGAGTGATAAAAGTAAATGAGTCCAAGTAATTTTTTACTTGCCGCTGATTTTTGTCTGGGGGAGCCTGTCAGTAGGGAATTAAATGGAATCCAGGGTGGGCAGTGGGTACTCCAGGGAGAGAGACATACTGACTGCAGCCCATCCCAGTCAGTCAGCACTGCTGACACCTGACTGCTTAACATACTGCCTGCTCTCAGCTGCCTTGGGATAAGCTACCTGGGCCACCTCAGAAGCACAGAATCCCATTGCTAGTGGGAGTGCCCATGGGAAGCTCAAATCTGTGTGGCCGTCCCTCACAGATGACAGTCACGCTTTGCACGTGGCTCTCTGGATGTAATGGGAAGTGTGTGCATTGCCCTGGGAGAGTTGCACACTTGAGAAGCACTACTCTTACTTGCTTCTGAAGTCCCTGATGTTGGAGAGCCTCAGCCAACCCAGACTGGTGCATGGATCACACAACCTGGCACTGTCATCTGCCACACCCCATGGAAACATACCCCAAAACCTCCCTCAACCCCATGGGGACAACAAACCCCCTCCCCTCCTCAATTCAGGGGGCCCTTCAAGAGAACAAGAGTGAAGGGACACATAGGGGACAGCCAAGCCAGAGACCAGGACACCCCCAAAACCACATACAGCCATCACATCGGTGCAGCTCCCGATGGACACTGCTAAGGAAGCGCTGCCACCAGCCAAGGGCTCCCCTGGGAGTCTCTCTGTGTCACAGAGTTCCAGGGAGGCCTCCCCCAGCCCTGTAACATTGTCATGCCTCACCGAATATTATCCCAGCAGCATGGGTTCCCCTGACCATAACTGGGAAAGAACAGAGGGATTGCTGGCAACTCTTCCAGCACACGCTCCCTGTGCTGGTGGGGCTGAAGGGAAGGTGGGGCTCGGCGGAGCACAGAAAGCTGGGTGGGAGTCTTTGATGGGAGCAAGGCTATGCCTGCCCTGCGAGTTCCTTGCCAAAGCCCGCGGCCCTGTGCTCCCACCGTGTAGGATCCAAAGGGAACCACTTGAGGGCTGCAGAGGACCTCTATGCACAGCTTCTCCCCAGTGGAGAAGGTCCAGAGGCAGTGAATATTCTTTTCTTGTCCAGTCTTGTACCAGAAAAGCCTCCCGCAGAGGGAATACTTACTGCAGTTGGAGTTGCTGGGTGTCTGCCCTACAAGGAACGTCAACTAGTAAAAGAGACTAAATTGGTGTAGGAAAACTCAAGCTGAATAGTGTGGGACTTCTAGCTGCTGTGTTTTGTTTTCTAATTTAAAGCAAGGATATTTCTGGCAGCTCATTTGGGATTTCTCTGCTCCCAGTTTTTCTCTCAGCAGCAGGAAAAGTCTCTATTCTTAAATAATTCTTTTTTCCTTCCTTTGAAAAATGAGGTAATTTGAAACCAGTGATATAACTAGGATAAACAAAAGGAAAGTATATCAATACATGTAATAATATGGCAATATTAATACCTATTTCAAGCTCAAAAAGGATTATAGTATCATCCAAACATGGTGCTAAGCCTGGCAATTTCCTGATATCTGAATTACCTCTGCCAGGGAAAAAAAAACTTTCACTTCTCTTTGCCTCATCACTCATGTCTCTCCTACTAAAGAAACTTTCTCCTTATTTATAATTCCAGTTGGTCTGGATTAGCCAGGTAGCATTTGTCCTAAACATGTTCTTCCTCCCCTGGCAGGGCACATCTATTGGCCAAGACAGCACATTGCTTGGAGTTGCCACAGGCTGTATCACTGGCTTATCTCCAGGAGCATCCAGGAACCGGCATGTGGCTCTGACAACCCAAGGGGCTCTGGACAGTACAATAAAAATAAATTATATTGAAGTCAGGGTGATCCTCCTCTAGCCTGACTTTTTACTTCAGCCCCTGACTTTTTACTTACACCCTGTGCCTGCTGTTCTGTCAGCTGTCTCTAGGCATAAAGGGTCATCTAAGCCATAAAAAGTATTAATCACAGACTTTAGGGAAAAAGTCAGGATTTCTGGCCACCACATTTGTATTAGGAATGCCAGGCATGTTCTTATAAGTAGCCACCCCAAATTAGGCCTCTACCCTTTAAGTCATGTTCTGAGGCTTCTTCCTCACAAACCCTGACTTCATGTGCAAATGGGAGACATTTGTTTTGCTGGCACTTCAAGGGTGTGATGACCTTTCCATCCTGAAAGGAAAATCTTGATAAAATCACTAATTAATGGCTGAGCTTGAGTCATTTGTCCCAGATATGTGGATAAACAAAGAAGCTAAAGGTCTGGCTATTAAACAGGAAAGAAAAGTTTTTCTTCATAGAGCGAGCTGTTCAAATAGCTAAAATGGTGGTAATTGATTTATATGCAATTATTGGAGTGCACAGAAGCAATTACAGCTGTTATTTGAAGCCCAGTTCTACTGTGAGGTGTTTCTATGCAAAAAATTCCTTATTAGTTATCCATGGATGAAAAATGGTGGTAGAAGGATGGAATTTCTCCTCATTTAAACTTCATACCAAATTTTACCCCTCTGATCTCTGCGTTCTGTATCTTGAGAGTAACAGGGCTGTTTACTCCAGACCTAATAAATCTAGCTGACAAACCACTGGCAGGGAAGAGACTGCTGGCATGGGAGGGGATTTGATCACAGAACTGTAACACTGCTAGTGTATTGAAACAAGATCTGCCAGAGTCCAGCTCAACTCATAGTCACCCAGGCTGTATTCATAGAGTCAGCAGTCAGAGCACTAAATGTTTTTAATCTGTAACTCTTGCAGATTGGTCTGGAAAATCAATGTGAGAGGTCTCACAGACTGATTATGAACCTCCATCACCTTTCAGGGTGCTCAGCCTCAATACCCAAAGAAACATTCTGGTGAGCTTGGGAGCTGAACACATCAAAGACAGATGGAAAGAGAAGGAAATAAGAATGTCCTGCTAAGGGCAGGTCCAGGACAGCTCTCAATGCCACCCTGGAGTTTTGTGTCCACCTGAACCCAGAGTGGAGTTCTGAGTACACTCAGCACAAGCTCAAGCACAAACACAAACTCTTCACTATGAGGTTTGGAAGACAGAAAGGGTCATGTCTGCTACACCATTGAAATGAGTCATGGGGATCAGTCCCTGTAAATTTCTCCTTTACCCTGTGGTACAGAAGAGCCTGTATCACATCTGCAATTTTAAAAAAGGGACAAAATCTGGGCCACCACCTCTCCTGTGACACCATCTTTGGTCCAGCAGTTTCTCAGGCAGGATTCTTCTGTTTGAAGGGTACTGAGGCAACATCAAATTAAAAATTATTCACTGAGCTTTCACCACTGTGGTGGTACAGAGAGTTGAAGCTATGGGCCTCTATCTTTTATGAAGCTGAACAAAAATAAAATTACTAACAATTATGCCCAGCTTCTCCAAGAGGGCAGTCTGTATTCCCGATCTACAGCTATCGGTAAAGTGATTTGTCACCCAGTGTCTTAGGTTTAACTCACCCCCAGTCTGACAGCAGATTTGCTCCGCTTAGCTGTGACTAGAATGGCTGAGCTGAGCTCCAGCCATTCCTGGGCTAAGCCAAACTGTCCCCACTTCACTCCAAACCCTCCTTGAGGATGCACTTGGGCACTGATCACAGGCTGCATTAACAAAGGCACAGGTACAGTTCCCTTCAGCACGTAGCCAAGGGATGGCACCTACAGCAAAGAGGGAGGGCAGAAAATGGAGACAGTCACCTCTTCATCTGGCACAGCAGGATCTGCCAGAATTTGTTCAGCAGAGCCCAGTGAATGAATTACAATTGGCTGCTAAGGCTGAAGCAGTCTAAAATGCCCACCGGGAGGCATCCTAGCACACAAAACATGCGCTAACAGGCACACCAGAACCCGTTACTACAAATCCTGAATCCTCTCCTCCCTCCCTCAGTACAGACCAGTCCACATCTTACATGCCCAATGTTGTTGGGGAATACCTGGAGGGAACACAGGGGTAAATGGTGCCATTCTAGCTGCCTCTGGGAGGGTGACAGAGATTGTATAAGATGTGATTCCCCTATTTCAAAGAAGGAAAGATGAAGGATCATTTGGGAAATGCTGCCTATTCCTCAAATCCCACACTGGCCAGTTCAAGCAATTAAAAATACATTCCACTGACAGCAATGCAGTAACATTGAGTCTGTGATCTCTGGACAACAGTTGTAGTCTGTGGACTACAATCATAACAACCCTAAAGATAAGGCTTTAACAGTACATGTACATTTCATATGAAGGGGGTCCAAAAGGTAATAAAAGCCAAAGAAGCTGCAGGCTGGTGAAGTAGTTCCTTGCCAGCAAGGGAGGGGATATCAGGGTTACAGTGAGGTATTACGAAATATTATAAAACATCTTCATCATTCATAGCATCATCTTTCAGCAATCTCCTGCCAATCTTCACCCACACAGAACTGGGGAGAGGGTGCTCATTATAATACACTCTATTTTTGGCTGTTTATGTAGATGCATTACAAAACACCACTGGATTTTAAGGAAGTGTTCACCAGCCTCTTTGGCTGACATAAAGCTATCTTAAAAGCATTCCCAGCTCTCACTTCATACAGACAGGCTTGTAGGCTTGAACTCTCACAGTCTCATCAGAATTTCTTGCACATCTCTACAGAACTGCTCCACCACCTTTTTCCTCCTGTTGCCAATAAGTGCAGAATGACCTTCAGTTTTTGCACTGTTGCCAAAAGGAGTTTATTTAGAAAGTCAGAAAACAAAGAGTTTACAATAAACTTCTGTTTATAAATCTTTTTCACTAATAGTTTGATCAACTGTGTAAGCTCAAAAAAGATGATTCATCATCCATGGCCAGGCTGTACTAGAGCATTCCCAAGCTCAGACCACGAAATAGTTAATGAGCCTGTTTCAAAACACTTCAAAAAAAGAAATCTTTCTGCTTTCTGAAAGTGGCTTTGGAATAGACCCAGACCATTTAAGTCACAAAATACTGAGGCACAGTAGTAATTATCCATGGTGATCCCTTACTTATTTGTCAGTAAATCACCATTAAGGAAAGGTTAACATTCCCTGATTTAAAATGAGAAGCAAGGGTTCTTGTCATCCCCTTTTATCATCTTTGACTATATATGAAAATTATTATCACATGTATGCTTTCCCATCAAAGTCTCCAGTAACGTTGGGCAATATGTGTAAAATACATCAGCAATAAAATGGAGTTTAGTGTATCTGAGGAACTCAGTGCAGGCTTTGTAAAATAAAATAGTTTGGTAGTGTGACCTTGATCTAACCAAACAGAACCCGTTTCCTTTTAAAGGGACACACCTCTTTTAAGACAGAAAAGCTAAAAAACATCAGCTTTAGCCCTTAGGGACAGACTCCTTATAAAAGTTCATTAAAAAAACCAAAATGTCTTGCTCAGTTACAAAAGCTTTTATTCTTGCAGATGATTAAGATGATGATCTTCAGTGTTTCAGAGGAGAAAACAATTTCCCAAGGGTGTTTCTGAGCAAGACTGTTCAGTGATGTTTTCAGTGCCTGCAGTATTCAAGCTGGGGGAAACAACCCAACAAAAAGAGCCCACACAGGCACAAAGGAGATCAAAGATGCAGCCTCATTAGATGGCAACCCCTGGGCTGTTCAGGTGCCCTCACCGCCTCCACAGCATGGAGAGGGGCTCCAGCACTCCTCAGGAGTTACATAGAAGTTCTTTGTTTGGTCTGTATTGTGGGAAAAGCTGTTGTTAGCTCCTTTCCAGGCTTAGCAGACTTCCCATGCCAGGTCCTCCTCAAATACAAATACATCCTCTAGCAGCAATGTAGCCATACTTCAAAGAACACCAATTTCTAGATTTCTTTTTTTTTTTTTCCTTTCAGTGCAAGCTCCTATAATCTGAACATCCCCCTTAAGGAACTACAGCAGGATGGAAGCTAAGCTGAAGAGACTTCTGCAGCTGCTGCTCAGTCATGCTCAGTCAGCCTGATTCCCAGAGCCTGATCCAAAGTTCTTGCGAGCCCACAGAGAATCCTCCCAACCAGCACTGAGAATGGACTGCCACCCCAGCTTTGGATCAGCCCAGCTCTGCTGGCACCCACAGAGCTGCTTCTCCCGCTGGTTTTAGTCAAGGTCTAACACAAGAAGGCTGATTGATGCCTCAGCTCTAGAGCACCACAGGTCACCATCTACAAGGCAGCAGGGTACCAAATGAGCAAAAACCACCAGCTGGTCCAATTTGTGGCCCTTCAGGCCTACTTGGAATAAGGTGAGGTCTGTGGGCAATCAGACTATTCAGGTTTGCAAGGTCTATCCCAGAACCAATTCCTGAAAACCTCTTTTTGACTTTTTCTGAGCAAAATCTGACACCTGTGAGACAGCTGACAGGATAGGCTATAAAGTCTTCAGGATTAAATCCTCAGTTAATACCCATTTGCCTGCTGAGCTTATGAGATAAATAAATCCTAAAAAAGGTGGGTTTGTTCCTTAGCACAGACCACTACACTATCAGCTCCCCCATCATTTGCATGCCCTGCTGAAGGCACAAATCCTAGGTACACAGCTCAAGGGAGGAAAGCGGGCACCGAGATTATTAGCACAGTATCATCATAATGAAATATTCTGAGCAGCTGCCAAGACGTGCTGCAAATTCACATGCTTGAAGTAGGAGCAAAACAAACAAAACAATAATGCAACACATCTGCACCTGAAATAACTCCCCAGCTTGCCCAGGTAGTCTCAGATGCAAGCTCTGCTGGGAGCGGGCAGTGTGCAGCTCACTCATGCAAACTGGGAGGTTTGCCAAAGTGAAGAAGGCAGGACAGAGAGCAGAACATTGTCCCATCATCAAAACCAGCAGCAGGGCAGGATTAACCTAATTTGTAGCTACCTTGGCTGGACAGGCTGCCCAAAGATCCTCATACGTGCTCTCAAGAAGCTGTGAAATAAACTGCTGCAAAATTGTTCTTGCAAAGTGCATTTCCTCAACAGCACTCAGCTATCAGACACTGGAGTGCTGTGGATGTTCATCCACGGTGGTTCCTTTCTGTATAGTTTGTGGAGACCTTGGTCAGCTTGTGGGGAGGAAAGAGGAGGCAGCACTTACAGCTCCCACTGTTAAAAGTAAATTAAAACATTTGCCAAAACAATTTTTTTCATTTTATTTCCAAAAGATTTTCTTGCACCTCTCCACACTTTGCAACATGCTGATCCCCAATCTCTGGGAAGTAAAGTCTGGGTTGAAGAATGAAAAAAAAAATGCTTTACCTTTCACATTATCTTTTAAAACACAGAAGGCACAAGGATTTGTCACCCCGAGGGTAAAACCCCAGGCTGATCCCTATGTGGATCCCGTTTAAAAAACAAACAATCCACTTGGGGCTGGCAGGGAGCCAGACTGCCGGACTGCCTTTGAAAACCTGCCTCTCAATAGGAAACCTCCGAGTATTTTGATCTGTTTTCATAACTGTAACAATTTTCATCCCTTGACCTTGTAGCGTATTATCGCTCCTTTCTTTCTACTAAGTTACAGAAACAGACTGTACAAATGGAGGCAAAACAAGCACGGGTCGCTGTGGATAAAATACAGCATTTCAAAAGATTTAGAAAGACAAAACCCGCTGCCTCTCTTAACTCCTGCCAAGAAACCATTACAGCGGATGGAAGGATGGTGAAAGCCCCCTGAACGCCGCGTCTCAACAGCAGTAACAACCACACAGCTCGCATCTATTGTGTAGCTTTATTTTTATAGGACCTATCATAGACTCTTTTACATAACTTAAATGATTATCAAATAATCTCCTGTACACAGTGAGACGGAGCCGCATTGCTTTCTGAGCTTTGACACATTCCTGGAAGAAATCCAACAGTCTGTAGGAATCACATGGCCGCAGAGGCTACAGTACATTTTTGTCCCGAACTTAAAACCACCAATTAACTTACGAATCGCTGAAAATTGCCGTTTTGCAAGATCCTGCAAGGCGCTGTTGAAATTTCAGGACACTGAGTTTTTGGTAGCAGCGTTTTTAATTTTGCTTCGCTTTCTTGCCTTTGTGTCCTGAGCTGAGCACCTGCCAGCACTTGTGACAAACGTGAGCCTGGGAAAAATGTTAAACGCACCTCAAGCGTTGACGTGAGCTTTAGATTTAAACTGAGATCATTGACGAGCGGTCCCCGCGGCCTCTGAGGAGCGCAGCCCCCGTCCCCACGTCGCCTACAGGTGCAGCAACGCGTCTGCCTACAGCCAGCCGAGCCCTGGCCCCTAAGGAAGGAGGATGAAAGGGGGGCACCGGCCGCTACAAAAACACCTGAAGAAACCCCAAGTTTCACATTTATTTGCAGCGTCGCCCAAACCGCAGGAGGAGGAGGCTGGCAGTGCACACGGGTGAATCCTGCGGGGGCCGTGGCCGCGGTTTCGGGCGCGGGGCTCTCACACGCAGCGGGGTGCGGGGC